>CM057458.1:263790000-263955000 GCA_016271365.2 Neoceratodus forsteri
TTAAATCTCAAGGGTAAACCTAAGCCATACCCATGGGAATTTCACTTCTGCCTTTCTAATATAAATTTGATTTATATGGGGAGCAGTCAGGAGCTGGTAAGGGTTGGACCTATGTGTTTTTTTGGGGTCTTGAGCTTGTAACATGGTCCATTGTACATAGTTGCTGGGGTGGGATGAAGGGGCAGGGGAGGGGGTTACTTACCTGGGACAACCCAAGAATCTATGTACTTTAGCAAAGGAAAGCATTTTGGAGGAAGCTCCAAGTCAGACAGGACTGGGGAGGATCTCTACCTGGAAAAGATTGTGTCTACATACTATGATTTCTGGATGGAAGGGATATTTGGAAGGGTGGGGGGGGCAGGTTGTAGTGTGCCTTAGGGTTTTCATAATTTTGCTGATCATTACAAGATGTATTTACATATTAGACACTACAAATGGTGAATGCATCAGTTAAAATTATAACTTGGAACATAAGGGGAGTCAGAGACCCCATTAAAAGACTTCAGGGCTTAAAACACTGTGCTTTGCTTAATGATGAAATTATTCTGTTACAAGAAACACACTTGCTGGTGAACAAAGCCACATGGTTGTGTAGGTAAGGAATTTCACAAGTTTTCTCAGCAGGGAATTCTACTGCAAGTAGAGGGGTAGATATACTTATTATGCACAATATTTCTTTTCAAGCTGAATCTACCATCACAGATCCTCATGGCAGATTCATACTGGTTAAAGGCATTCTAGGTAGGTAGGTAGGTAAAATTTATTTTTATACAGGTAATACATGTCATTTGGGCATAATCCAGTTTACAAGACAGACCTGTGTAAATTCCTATCTAATTTCATACAAATAAATTCCATATTGAATGTATAAAATACAAACACCACAAATATACAAACAACACGAGTGCCTAGAAAACTTACAATAATAGATTATAAAATCACAAAATCCAAGAAAACTTCTGATAGACCAGTACACACAAATGTGAGTATATAACTCCTTTATGGTTTGAGTAAACAAAGAGTAATTTGGAATTTCTCTTATCTCATCAGGAAGGGAATTTCAAAAACCAGCAGCCTGATATAACAAAGACCTATCCTAGAATTTATTGTAATATTTACCTACGACTATCTTATTTAAATGAACTGATCTTGTCAATGACCGTTTTTGACAGTTTTTCACTGTAAATAATATTAAAGAAATAGGATGATTGACAGATAAATATTTCATTTTATGAATTAAAGATAACCAATGACACTTATAATTAATATCTAGAGGTGACCAATTTACTTTCTCCAATAATAAACAATGGTGAATCTGATAATTTCCTTGTAGCACATATCTTGCTATACGATAGTGAGTTCTATCTAATCTAGACAATAATGCTTTGTTTGCATTTCTATATATTAATTCTCCGTATCTTAGAACTGGAATAATCAGTTGATCTGCCAATTTTTTTCTATCTAGAAAAGATAAACAATCAGTACTTCTTCTTAACGCCCCTACCCTTCTATTAACTTTTTTTATCAGTACAAGAATATGATTTGAAAAAGACAATTGTTCATCAAATATGATCCCTAGATAACTATATTCTTTAACTTGTTCTAGTTTGATTTGATTTCCTGTATAAATAGATAAATCATAAACAGATTCACCATTTTTATTTAGAGGAAAGTACATACACTTTGTTTTTTTTTTTGTATTCATTATCAACCCTGACCTAACGAACCACCCCTCAGTTTTTCGAAAATCAGACTGCAAATTAGATAGTAAAATTTCATCTGTTTTTCCAGACGCAATTATAATCATGTCATCAGCATAAAGTCGAATCTCTGATTTTTCTACAGTCGATGGCAAATTATTTATAAATATTAGGAACAGAAGGGGTCCTAAATTGATCCCTGAGGGACTCCTCTACTAATTCTCCTCTTTCTTGATAAATACCCTGGACCTCGACTTTTTGGGAACGATCATCCAAATAAGATTTTAACCAATTTAAAGGATCAGTCCAAATGCCTATCTCATAAAGTCTGTTTATTAGTAAGGGTGGTTCACCAGGTCAAAGGCCTTTGAGAGATCTACAAAACAACAGCTGTCTTCCTATTTTCCCCAAAGACCCATTTATTTGATCATAAAATTCCAAAAGGGCTGTGGTAGTAGAATAGTTTTTTCGAAAACCAGATTGTTTAGTTGTCAACAGACTATATCTGGCCAGATATTCCATTACCTGGTTAGAGACAAGTTTTTCAAAACATTTTGACAAAAGAGGTAACACAGCTATAGGCCTGTAACTATTAACTTCTACTGTATCCCCCTCCCTTAAAAATAGGTTTCACTCTAGTCTCTTTCCAAAGTGAGGGAAAATATCCAATTTGAAGACTCCAATTAAATAAATAAGTGATAATTGGTGCTATATGGAAAGCAGCTAATTTTAAGAATTTGCCTTCCAGGCCATCACTTCCAAAGTTTTATTAACATTTATATTTTGAAGACTTTTATATACTTTAGTAACTGTCAATATTTTAAATCTAAATGGAGGAAATTTATTATGGTAGACTCTATATTGTTTTGTTCTAAATCTAAATTACAAGGAATTTCACAGTTTGGGAGATCAACAAAAAATCATTTAAAACATTACAGATTTCTTCTGGATTTTCAATGATAATACCACCATTTTTAGTCTTAATATCTCTCTGAGGAGTCATATCCTGGTTTGGTTAACATCTTAACTACTCCAGAACTGTCTTGGATCTATACTTGAATCAATTTTATTTCTATAGAATGAAATTTTTGAAGCCTTAATTAACCTTTTACATTTATTTCTGACCATCTTAAAAGAAACCCAATCATTTTCTAGTTTTGATTTTAATGCTTAAAATCTAATGGGTAAAGAGGTTATCCTAGGTTCCTTATATGGTCCAGTGGGGCGATCCTGTCTTCTTTATGATCCTAGCTAATTCACCTGGCTCATTTTTACCAATCCCTCTGATTCTAGGAGACTGGAATACTCCTCCAACCCAAGACATGTATAGATTATACTCGTTCTCAAACCCCATCGCCATCTCAAAGGGCCTTGAATGATTTCATAGACCAACTAGCTCTCTGTGATCCATGGGCGCCTTAACCCCACTCACAAGCTTTTCTCTTACTACTGACAATACACCAAACCTGGTTGAGACTAGACTATATTTTAATTAGCCTTCCCTTTCTAATAGTTCTAGGCCAAACAGGTCTGGAACCATAGTCTTATCAGATCACTCAATAGCATGGGTGTTGTTAACTTTGAACCCTCTTAGTCAGAGAGACACAATCCGGACGTTAAATACCCAATTATTAAAAGATAAATCTATAGCTTCTAGAATACGTTCCCTTATCCAATCCTTCCTGGAAATCAACAGAGGCTCAGTTCAGAAAGAGGATATGCTATGGTGTGCTCTGAAGTGTTATCTTAGAGGGGAGTTCATTAAGATGGCCTCATACCTGAAAAAAAGTAGAGAGAAGGAGGCTATTTCTTTCTTGGCCCAAATTAGGTCAGCAGAACTTTCTTTCTCCTCGGATACCTCTCTTGATTCTCTTTCCACATTACTATCCCTTAGGAATAAATATTTGTACCTAATGTGGGAAAAAGCAGAGTTTGCTCTCTTAAAAATTAAATCCCACTATACTTACCAAGGTGGGAAGGCAGGTAGGCTCCTAGTTTTAAGAATGCACACGTGAGAATCCTCCAGCTTAATTCCCTCTATCATGGCTCACGATGGCACCACCAAAACTGCATCCTGGGATATAAACAAGGTTTTTGAGAACTTCTACCGCTCTTTATATGGTAAATGGACCAACACTCCTCCTTCTTCAGATACTGAGCCGTACCTAGATTCACTGGGTTTGCCTTCTCTTTCAGAGCACTTGAGCTCCTCATTATCATCTCCCTTGACTCTCTCTGAAGTGGAGGCAGCAATTAAGGATCTAGTACTGGATAAAACCCCTGGACCGGATGGTTTCTCCTCTAATTTTTATAAAGTATTTTCAACCGACCTGGCCCCTCTTTTGCTTAGATTATACAGATATATGCTGTCAGCAGACTCTCTAGACCCATCATTACTAGAAGCGACAATAGTTCTTCTCCTCAAACCGGATAAACCACAATCTCAACCATCTAGTTACCATCTGATTTCTCTTATGAATTATGACATCAAAATATTAACTAAAATTCTTTACTGGTACATTAGGTCAGTGTGGAGCCACTTGCTAAGTCCAGAACAGGTAGGCTTTGTACCTGGACGTTCCTTCACAGATCATCTAAGGAAACTGAGTCACATTTTTCAGGTTGCCCAGTCCTCTCATTCCTCCATGGCTTTAGTTTCATTAGATGCTGAAAAAGCATTTGATAGAGTGGACTTAGACTTCCTCTGGATAACATTAAAGAAAATGGGTTTTCCTTCTCTCTTTATCCAATGGCTCCAATCTTTATACTCTTCACCTTCAGCTAAAATCTACTGCAATGGGGTCTTTTCCCCTCCATTTCCCTCTTTTTATGGGTACTAGACAAGGCTGTCCATTATCACCCTTTCTGTTTAATCTTTATCTGGAACCCCTTCTCCACAGCATTAAATCAGCATCCCAGATACAGGGCATTTCCATACTTCACCAAACTTTAACTCTGTCCGTTTATGCAGATGATATTCTCTTTCACCTAGAATCTCCAGTATCCTCCTTAGAGAAAACTTTACAGGTAATTGCACAATTTAGTCGGTTTTCTAACTATAAACTTAACCAAAGCTAAAACCAAAATATTTCCCCTAAATCATTTCACCCATAGACTTAGCTTCGAATGGTTTGGCATGAAATGGTCCCTGCATTCTATTAAATATTTGGCTATATTCCTAGCCACAAATTTTTCAAAGGTCAGGAAACTGAACTTGGAGGACTTGGTGATTAACATTCAACAGGATTTTCATAGATGGGAATCACTTCCGCTGTCCTTATGGAGGAGAATAAATATAATTAAAATGAATATCCTTCCCAGGTTATTTTATCCTTTGACTATGTTACATATCTGGTTTCCCCAATCATTTTTTCATTGAATACATTCACTTATTTCCAGCTTTCTCTGGTTAAACAAAAATCCTAGGCATTCCTTTAATAAGCTAAGCCTCCTAAGGAACTTGGGGGGTTGCGCTTACCCAATTTTCTCTTGTACTACTGGGCCAGTCACCTATCGAGAGTAGGGAAATGGTTGACCCCAATCAATGATGACCATCCCCAGCTGGCTTCAGATTGAAAATCAAATCCTACACTCATATAACTTCGATGTTTCTACTATCTTTTTCTCGGCAGGGAAATCCCTCCCACCAGAGTTGCACTACTCAGTGATTGGCACCTTGTTAAAGATCTTTTCCCAGTGTTGTACATTTCTTAAAACATCTCCATCATGTGATGTGGCTCAGCTACTCATTTCTAATCCCAACATTAAAATTGGGGCATGTCTCACCTTGGCCTAGCTACCTCAGATAAAAGATGCCAAGGTTGCTGATTTATACTCAAATGAATCCCTTCTTTCTTCCACTGGTATTCCCACAAAATATAACATACCTCATACACACATTTTCGAGATCTTTCAATTGAGACACCTGGTAGGTCAACAGTTCGGTATTACCCCTCAGTTACCTAAACTGGACTCAATTTTAACTCAGATGTGTGGCCTCTCTTCCCAACCTCATTGTGTCTCCCTGATATACGCTAATCTCCTAGCTTTCAAGTCCCCAGATCTTCTTCCAGGTTCCAGGGTGTGGACTTCTTTGCTACCGGACTTAACCATTAACTGGTCAAAGTATGGAAAGATCTATACATTTATATCACCCAGGATAAGCTCTGACTCATCCAATATCACATATTAAATGGTACTACACACCAGTTAAACTTGCTAAAATGGGGCATCTTCTGAGCCCTATTTGTTCCAGGTGTGGCAATCGGAGGGAAATTTGGTACACATATTTTGGCACTGTGAAAAAGTATCTCCCTTATGGCAGGCTCTCCAGTCTAGATTGGACCCCTTGTTATACCCGGAGGAACTGTTCACAGTGGAGATATGCCTGTTGGGTATTTATAAGGATATAGGGGTTAAAGAGAGCAGATTCCATATGGCTTTAGTCTCCATGATGGTCAAGAAACTTGTACTCAAACAATGGTTAGATCAATTGCTCATATCATACAATGAATGGTTAAATGAGATCACAGTTTATCTTAGGACTGAATATCTGATTGCAAGTTCAGGTAGCAAACTTCACCTCTGTGATAAGAAGTGGGGAAAGCTATATAGTTTATATCTGCATTAGGTATCTGTCTGTAGGGGCAGGATTCATAAAAGGTATCTGTCTGTGGACTGATTCCCTAGTAAGGTCTTATACATTGCCCTAATAGTTATTATATTTTATGTATAGGCACACTAAGGGGAGGTGGATAAGGGGTGGGGCAGAAGGGGAGGGGTGGTTAAGTTTTGCATTGCTTTATCCAAAACTGTCTGAATGTATACTGCACTGTTATTGGCTTTATTATGGCAAAACTAATAAAGAAGTTGAATTTCAAAAAATAAAAAAAGAAACCACTGCCCATGGATGCCCCGGGGCAGACTGTATCACCCCTCCATTTGTCGGTGATTCCACCGTGAGCCATCTCCCACAGATGACATGGAGGGCTATGTCCACCTCCTGCATGACACCATGAAGGGGCAGGCAGCCCTCTGTGCTGAGTTTAGGAGCCACAGGATAGTGATGGTCGTGGAGCATGAGTCTGCTGCTGCATGGCATGCCCAGATGTTGATTTATGCATCCCTTCTGTGGTTGGGCATGACCACAACATTGGAGCAGATTGCAGCCGCTATGGAGGCAGCGTGTGCATCCGTTGCACACTGTGGCCATCAGGCATCCAGCCAGACACCCAGGGGCACCTTCCACACACCCAGGCAGTGGTGTCAGGTGAACCCTTTGCTGTTGATGCCATTGCCACATGTCACAATGCCCAGCATCCCTGGCCCAGTCATGGCTTGCAGGGCCACCACACCAATGAGTACCCATTCATGGTCTTATTGCAGTACCCCTACAGGGGTGTTGGATATCCCCTCTGTGGCTGGTGGTGCCACAGCTGCATCCACCAGTCATGGCAGAGGCTGCCCACATGTCCCTGGTGGCCATGGTGCCACCTTGTGATGTCCAGGTCCCCGTTCCAATGGCAGCTGCATGTTCCACCACTGTGTCCCACACACCTGGATGATGATGCCTGGGGTGGCATGTGTGGCAGGTACCTGCCACAGTGCACCACCTCTGTGGGCCCCCTGTGCAGTGCCACCTGCATGCCTATGTACACCACTATTGTGCCATGTGGCATGGATGTGATGAGTGCGGTATAGTGTCTGCTGCACCTGTGTGGCAGCTGCAGTGCACACTGATCCATTCCATCCCTGGCACAGTCATGGTGGACATGTGTGTTGCATGGTGTGTGTGTGTGTGTGTGAGTGTGCACATGTACATGCCTGTGTAGGGCTCTGGTGTACTGTCCTGTGTCCACCATGCAATGCACGGCTCTGTGTCTACCTGTTGTCACCATTGTGCACCTCCCAGATACATACCTCCTATACTCACCTGCGGTTCCCAAAATGCTCCTCCACCAGTGTGCTTCTCTACTGTCTCACCCATGCAGCCAGCTGTGGGTCCCAGTGACCACTGGTGGTCCAGTGTTGAGCCCCTGTGGCTTTCTTCAACCTCCCACCCTCCTCCTCCTCCCGGAACTGTCACCCTCACTGACCTCAACAGGTATTCAATAGTCAATGGCCATGTTGTGTAGCATACAACATGCCATGAATTATACAGGCCTTCTCAAGGTTATGCTGTAGCGAACCACCTGACCTACACAGGCACTGAAAGTGCATCTTCAACATGCTGAAGACACGCTTGATGACAGTGTGCTGTAGCACTGTGTGCCTTGTTATACCGCCTCCTCCACCTCTGTCCTGGGTCATCTGATGGGGTGAGGAGGCCAGGGCCTCAATGAGTTTGCAGCATCACCTGGGGAGGGGTGTGTTAATTCATTGGTCACATGTGCGGTGTGCCCCACTCCATGCTCCATTGCACACTGGTGTGCACCAGGCATCCACCACTGCCTGTGCCTGTCCCTTTCCTGCATTCATACCCACCTACTCCACCTGCTGTTACTGGCCCTGTGCCTGTTCTCGGCTCCAGGCTGACAATGAAATTGGGGTCACACGTGCCACGCCCACCACTGCCCTGTCAGTGTGCATTCCAATGCTGGCCACCATCCACTTGTGTTGTGCATGTCCATGCCACACATGCCCACCCATGGCACTGCACCACATTTCCCATGCATTGCACATGTGCCTCCCTGTACCTGCTGGTGTCTGCCTGTGTCCCCTTGCACACCTCCATTGTCCCACAGCTTCTGCACCCTACGCGCATTGTACATGGTGATATCTGCACACACCCACTCCTGTACTGGCTATGCTGTCCTGTTGTGTGGCCAGTTGCCATGTCCCACACACCTACTAGATGGCCACTTGGTATGTCCCCTGTCTGGAATCTCTGGCAGAGGGCTGACTGTTTCCATGTGAAGGCATCATGTATGCTCCCAGGGTGTGTGGTGCAGACATTGCTGATGCACCCTGTGGCATTGAACACCACCTGGCAGTTGACTGAGTGTTATCCCTTTCAGTTTATGTAGGTGATGGCGTCATTGTCAGGTGGTGTGCGGATTGCCACATGGGTGCAGTCAATGGCCCCATGACGCCTGGTATGTGTGCCACCCTGTAGAACCCCTTCATGGCTTCTGTCCACTCTGCCTGTGTACTGGGGAAATGGATATATTCCAAAGCATGTGGTAGCAGTGTGGTGAGGAACTGTGTGAGGGGGCTGGGACTGGAGGCCTGTGATACACCAGTGGTTTCCCCAGTAGGCCTCTGGAAGGTTACCATGGTGAGCAAGCACATTACTGTTGTCACCTTGGTCTCCACTGATATGGCATGACCACATGCAGTGGGTGCCTGCATTTCTTCTGGCACAGCTCACAGAGCTGCCTCAGAATGGCCCTGTTCAGGTGGTATTGCCTACTGTCTCCATATCTGTCAGCTGCTCAAATGTCAGCCTAGCATGATACTACCATGGGGCAGGCTGCCTATTATGCCTTCTGCCTCCCTGTCTCCTCATCTTCATTAGTAGTCCAACCATTACGAACGGTGCTGCATCCATGCTGGTGGTGGTGTGCTGTCTCTCCCTCTCTCTTCTTCTCTGTCTGCCACTGTGCTGGTGTTGCTGTTCTGCTGCTGACCTGCTGGTGGCTTGCACTTAAGTCTGCTTCTTTTATACTTATCTTTTAATGGTGCATTTGTTTTGCTCCTCATTGCGCCTTCGTTTTGCACTGTGAATCACTTTGCGTTATGTATGCATGTGTACGCCCCTCTAGATGTGCCACATAACATTATTATGCACCTACAGAGCATCTGGTTCAGTGCAACGCATCTGGGATATGTCGCACATCTGCCCTGTCTATGAATCACTTCATGGCGCTGTTTTGGTTTGCGCTGGTGAATCTCACTTGCACCCGGTGCATCTCTTTTATGAATCCTGCCCCTACAAAGCTGTAACAATATTTTTTACAAGATAATATCACTTGTCAGTATTATTGCCAAATAAAAAATAATTACAAAATAAATCTCTAAAGTACCGTATAGAAAATGAGCTCATGCATCTTAAAATGCTCAAAGTTCAATTATGAGTCAGTATATTATCAATTAACTATATGAGTGAAGACAGTCTTAAGAATCTGTATAAATCCTCAGGAATTAACTGCCCCGGGAAAGATAACTAGAAAATAAGTGTATATTCACTATGTATGTGAGCCAAGTGTCCTGATATCCTGTAGCATAACTATGACATGTACTCGAATACAAGCCTACCTAAATATGTAAGCACAATCCCAACCCTCCCCCACACACAGCACCCTCCCACAAAAAAACAAGCAAAACAAAAAAACACCATCTTCCAACTCCCCAAAACACAGAAAATACCCCATACACGATAACCCCCACACACTCACCCAAGATAACCTAACCTCCCCACCTCATACACACAATATATTTGGTGAGAAACCAGTATATTGATAACCAGTTAAAAGGACTCCATGAAAATAAAAACAAAACAACAACAACACACTGAAGTCCTGTTAAATGTCCATCCTATGAAGTAAAAGTCTGTGTAAGTATACGTTGGGTAATGTGTCATGAAACCCAAATCCATATTCGTGCCATCTCCTACCATATTGAGAAATAAAATAAGCTTAATCTCAAAAGTCCATCTCTGTTGTGTATTTTTTTTAAATCCTTTTAAGGCCATTACTGACATATCTGAGACTGAGTGGTCATTCTGAGAGAAGTGTCGATCCACTGTTTTGTCTGTCATCTTCATGTTAATGGTATGTTTGAGTACATTCATTCTAGTGTGGATAGCTGGGCTTGTCTCTCCAACATACCCTGTTTGAGGACATCTATTGCATTGAATGAAATAAACAATATTACATGATGTACAGGCATAATTCCCCTGTATCCTGAATGGTCTGTTTTGTGATGTAACCACACAATTCAAAGTGGAAATGAGCTCACAAGTCCTACATCTGGGTTGATTACAGGGTCGTGCCATTCGTGTCATGGTACCCTTATTTGGTGCAAGTTTACTCCTAACAATCAGGTCAGCTAAATTAGGTGGTTGTTTAAAAGATAGTAGTGGTAGTTCTTGAAAATGCAATTTAGGGCTCATCCTCACTAAATATAGGGTGGAGGTCCTTAATAATTTTACATAAGTTCAAGGTCAGGATGATAAGTGACTACTAAGGGTATTCTCTTGGTAGTGGCCCTTTCCTTATATTGAAGTAGTTGCTCTCTAGGTACCTGTGTTGCACATTCAATTGCTCTGTCATTTTCTGGAGGGTATCCCTGCTTTTCAACATAGCCAAATGTGTCTCTGTCTTCCTCATTTGAACAGATATGGTGATACTGAAGTGCTTTACTGTACATGATAGATTTTTTTTTGTGGCTCGGGTGATTACTATTCCTGTGTAAGTATCTGTCTGTTAGCTTCCTGTAAATACATGTATATAAGGTTCCATACTTGATGGTGACAGTGGTGTCCAGAAAATTAACACTGGTGGCAAAATACTCCAAGGTAAGCTTTATGGTAGGGTGGAAGTTATTACATTCTTGATGAAAATCTTTAAGTGTGTCAGTGCCCTCTGTCCAAATTATAAACAAACCATCAATGTAACAGAAATAAGTGAGTGGTCTGTGGGGACAGTGCCTTAAAAAGTCGTCCTCCAAATTCACCATAAAGAGATTAGCATACTGTAGAGCCATCCTGGTGCCCATTGCTGTTCCCATAGTTTGAACATATTTTTACCATTGAAGTTGAAGTAGTTATTTGACAGAATTAATTCAATAAGTTTCCCAACCACTCCAGGGTCAATGTTTTGGTCTAATCCTTTCTCATATAGGTACTTAGGGCAGGCTGAAATGCCATCCATGTGTGGAATATTAGTGTAGAGGGATGTTACATCCATCATTGCTAAAATGGTGGTAGGCGGTAAGTCCTTATAACCAGAAAGTTTACACAGGAAGTGTGTAGTGTCCTGGATGTGACTGTCCTTTTCTATAACCAGCAGTTAAATTTAACTCATGAGAATTTTTTCTGTTTTTTTATGCTGATTGCATGCTTGCGCAAGAAAGATATTGCGGCAGCTTACTACAGAAGCAGGTTGTGGAGGCACGGCACTGTTGAGGCCAATGCCCCCACAGCCTTTGGAGGCTTGGCTGTTTTTTCCAATGGAGTGGCATGCTGCTGCTGACACTAGATAAGCCAGTGTGCTACCACCTTGAAAGGTTTCAGCCGCAGCAATCAGGGGCTGCCTCATCATTGCAGTGTAAGCCATTCCGCTGAAATGAGGGAGTGACCTGTCATTGATGGGCGGAACCTTGCTGCTGTGATATTGTTTGTGAACATGGCGGTAGCTTGCCACCATGTTCTAAACAATATTAACACCCTGCTTCGAGGTGCCCATTCCCTCAGCAGCAAGTACTCCCACCACAGTGTTTGTTTGCCAAAGGGGCCCAATCCCTGTTGGCTTCAGTGGCCGTGCTCGTTCATGTTGCTGACCGCAAGCCCACTCCCCATTGGCATTATGTGCCCCTCTCAGTTTCTTTTCCCGATGGGGAGCCCACTCTCCATCAGTGTAATGCCCCCCAAAGAAGCAGTACAGTTGTGGTGAGGGGGTGCCCAATCCCCCTCAGCTCTTGTGCCCCTCCTTTTGTGCTGATGGGGGTGCCCAATCCCCCATCATCTAGAGCTGCCCCCCAAACAAAACACTCTGATGGCATGCTGGCAGCCCACCCCAGCATGCCAAATGACCCTGTAAAAAAAAAAAGGCCTGTGATTTTTTTTGAATAACCTGTAAAAAAAGAAAATGGTCCCTCGCCGTCTCCCTGCCCCCCTCCCACAACCCGCACCCACCCTCTGCACACCTTGCCTCCCCACACCCCCTCTCACCCCATACTTTCCTACGGAGTCTGGTGCGATGACTTTCGGTGGACCGGGAACACGTTGCAATCTTTAAAGCCGACTGTGAACTAAGGAAATGCAGGTAAGCGTTATAATGGCATAAATAGGGCTTTTCAACTTTTTGCATATCTCAAGCATTTTTGGAATTTTGGCATCAAATTTTCAACATGGGGTTATTGGGCCGCCTCCTCATGAAGTTCAGCCACTGTCATGGTGTTAATCATTCCGAAGGTGATTTCGCAGTCACTGCACGGAATCACCTTTCAGGACCATTAACAAAATGACAGTGCCAGTGTTCATGAGGTGGGTTCTCAAAAAGTCTATGTTGCAATTTGGTGGAAAATAAAAAATTACTCTTTTATTTAGTGTGCGGCTAGTTGCTGTGAACGCCACAACTCGCAATTTGCAACATTTTCACTCCAGATGTTCAACACTGGCATTTTTACGCACCTCCTTATGAGCAGTACAGCTGTCATTTTCACATCCTGGCTGAAATGTAGTTTTCACTGTTCCGCTAAAATAGCGTCGCTGTGGGAAATCAGTGTTTAGGATAAATTAAGAAAATCATAGTGACACTGTTCATGAGGAGAAGTCCTAAAATGCCTATATTTGAAAATTTTGTGATGAAACTCCATTAAAATGACTGTGTTACGAGCATGCATTGTGCAGTTTCCACGCACACTTGTAACTTCACAAATTAGTAATATTTTTACGCCAGATTTTCAACACTGGCATATTTTCACAACTCCTTATGAACAGTACAGCTGTTATTTTTCACATCCTGACCAAAATATGTTTTCGCGTTTCTGGCGCAGAATACCGCAGTCGCTTTTGGAAATCGGTGTTTGGGACAGATTAGGATTGAGTGAGTGAGTGAGTGAGAGAAGTGGAGTGACTGAGCTCAACTGAGATCTGTCAGGATTACTGTGGATTTCTTTTTGGGCAGAAAAAGGTGCCAATGCAGGCACAGTACAAAAGGGCAGCCTGCAGTGTCAGGAGAAACAGAACGAGCAAGTGGTGGGTGAGTGAGCTTGACGGAACTCTGTTTGGACTGCCATGATTTCTTTGTGGGCAGAAAAAGGCAGCAATGCAGGCAGGGGCCCAGTACAAAAGGGCAGCCTCCAGCGGCAGGAGAAACCGAATGAGCGAGTGAGAGAGGGGGAGTGAGCGAGCTCAATGGAGTTCTATTGTGACTGCTGCCGATTTCTTTGTGGGCAGAAAAAGGAAGCAATGCAGGCAGGAACCCAGTACAAAAGGGCAGCCTGCAGTGGCGGCAGAATTGGAACAAGCGAGTGAGAGAGGGGGAGTGAACAAGCTCAATGGAGCAAAGCAATCAACATTCGGCATTGACAAATGCTTTTTTTTAAGTGTGATCTGGGTGTTAATAGATTGTGCCACTCTGAACAATTGTCATAAGTCTCTGTGGAAAGACTTGGTTGATCCAAAAGTTTAGACATTATTTTCTTTTTGTAACATCTATGTTGGTACAATAAAAGGTATCGAATCATTTGCTACTGAATCTGTTCTTACAAGGACCAATATGGCAACTAATCTATTTCTGTATGTCCTTTTCTGGTAGTGATATCCAGATGTGGTATTATTTGATTTTTGCTTTTCTTATTTTGAAAACACATTACCTGTGTCTTTTTATTGCTTAATACTAATTTTTTTCCATAAAGCCAGTCCTGAAGTATGTCAAAATCAGCTTGAAGTGTTCTTATCATCTGATCTTGGGTTTTTGCTGATGTAAGCAGCATGGTATCATCTGTGTAGAGCCTTACTTAGGTACTTTGGATGTTCACAGGCAAATCATTTACATAAATCAAGAACAATAATGGCCCCAGGATTGAACCCTGGGGCACTCCTCTAGTCAAGTAGCCTAAATCCGATAGATGGTTGGCAACTTCTACTTGTTGTGTTCTTTGCCCTAAGTAAGTTTAAAACCAGATTAGTGGATTAGATGCCATTCTGATCCTTTCCAGTCTCTCAAAGAGGATGGAATGAACCACTAGGTCAAAGGCTTTGGACAAATTGACCAACACTGCACCTGCGGACTCCCCAGCATCCATTGTACTTTCTACTTTGTCCATGAAGTCCAGGAGTGCAGTGCCCATCAAATGCCCTGCCCTAAAACCGTGTTGAAATTTGGTTAATTTTGAACAGTGTTCTATGTATTCATATAGTTGATTGTAAACCATTGGTTCCATCAGCTTTGAGAGAATGGCAGGAAGTGAAATTGATTTATAATTAGAAAGGCCATTAGCCCCCCCCCCCCAAAGATAGGAATATGTTTTGCTATCTTCCATGTATCGGGAAAGTTTCTTTCAATTAGGCTTTTATTAAATATTCCTGTTAGTATTGGGGTTATACTTTGTTGGGCATCTTTGAGGAATCTATTTCAATTTTATCAAGGCCATAAGATGTGTTGAGCTCAAGGCTTATACCCTTACAACCCCTGTGCCTCCATCCCAATTAGTAAAGCCTCCTAGGCCCCATAGATTTTCAAATTATATACCGTAATTATACCCTCCCTCTAAAAAACGATGTATCACTAAACATAAAAACAAATTAAAGAACATTAAATTTGATATTACATTGCCTTCCCAATATTTTGCTATCCATGTAAGATGTTTTTTTTTATTTCATTGTCCATATTCTTACTTTGCACTTAATTTTTTTTTAAACATTTTTAAATGATTTGAATTTTGAGAACAGCCACTGCGTGGTGGCAGTGAAAGTTGCAATCAGTTAACTACATGAGGTCCACCTAGAGAACTGTGCACCTGTGCACATCTGGTCAGTCATTCCATCACTCCCCCAGCAGAGTGGATGTGGTGATGTGTCTTATGTAACTGATAATGACTTTGTGTGAGTGATACACAAGATAATAAGCTTGTTATTTTTGACAGTGTCAAAGCCCCCATAGTTTCATCACTGTGATTGTGTGTATCCCACTATTCTTTGTGCTACTGGGGCTGTTGCTGATATGAGTCATGAACCAGACTATGGTTGCAGTGCCAGTGGGTGCCAGGGGAGATTTGCCACCAGATGTTCAAGGACTGAGAACAGTAGTAGATATTAGTTGCAGGAGATGCAGTAATTAAATGTATAGTTATCATTGCTCCATGGTAAGTTGAGTTTGAGTAAGGATACCAAATCATATACTGTATAATTGCTTATGTAGTGTTATTAACTTGCATGGGTAGAAGATTTTTTATTTTTCATTTATTTGTTTAAATTTTGTTAACCAGAAAATGTACACTGAGCCGAGGCTCATTCCCAGGTGCAACCCATGGTAAGGGAAAACATGATAATACAGTTGTACATTTTTTGAAGAAACACATGTACAAATCATTTAAGACAAATAGACATCAAGCAAGTATATTGCTGAGACATAAAGTAAGGACAGGAACTATAAAATATATAAGTAATAAAAATATAATAGAAGGAGATGATCTCACAAAATAGGTCCAAAGCATGGGGAAGTCAGCAGAGGAAATAGTGTAAGCCATGAAGTTCATGAGAGGCAGGCTCCTTTGGTAGCTGGGGTTAGGGGTTTAAGATGGCAACAAAGGGGAGGAGATGTGGGAATGCTGGGTGGAGGGGAGAAGTCTGGAGAGTCTTTTGAAAGAAGAGAGTGAGGGTGATAGGCAAAGATCAGAGGTTAGTTTATTCCAGAGTATGGGAAAGCAATAGGAGAAGGCGGACTGACCTGCTGTAGAATGGAGGTGTGAAAGAGAGAAGGTGCGTGGGTCCCTGTGATGCAGGGAGTACTGCCAAGATGTTACTTCATAGCTCCTTCTTGTAAAGTGTTTTCACTTGATATACATGTGTATAAAAGTTATTACTGTATATAAGACACAACTATATTAGGCATACCGGATGAAGTTCATTGCAACCAGATAGGCAATGTGGACAGAATATAATATTGGTTGTACTGCAAGAAATGACAAACACCAAACTAGAGCGTAGAGATGGGAGAAGTCCATCAATGTTGCTACATGGAGTATTTCCATAATTAAAAATTCACAAATATTCCACAGTGCGAAGAAAATTTTGCATTACTGCACAAGAACGTGAAGTTGCCATTGAAACATATGGACTTTGAGTAACTCGTCTTTCCAAATTTTGCATTGCTGTGAAAAATATGAAGTTGCCATGGAAACCTATGGACTTCAAGTTATTTACGCTTTTCTTTGGCTCCCAATGGCAAATTTTGCAATGATTCATGGGATGGCAGGTACATAGGCTCTATATGGGCTTGCACAGCCTCAGTTGAGCAAGTATAGTGTGTGTAGTGGAAAGTTGGAGTTAGTTAGGTCTCAGAGCTGTTTAATTTAAACCTTCAAAAGAGTAATCTACGTTTGGACATTTGAATCCAAATTTAGTACATTGTGTGCACTAATCCCTTGTGTGTCTGTATCATCGATCATTTATTGATTCTTTGTAAATTTTGCATCTTAAACTCATACTTTCATTGTCTGTACTCTGAGAGACAGTGCCGAAGTGTGCTTCAGCTGGAGGGGCAGATCTGTGTTCTAGATGGGAGATCTACAGCTCACAATGTGAAAGGCAGTCTTGCCGACAATTGTAGGCTAGTGTTTAGTATTGGTGTGTTCAATTGTGCACACAGTTACACACAGTTATACTTTTAGTACTGTTTGATAAATGTGGGCTGTTCATTTTTTTCTGTCTTTGTTTAGATGACTGGGTTTTGACTTTACAGAAGTGTTAAACTTTCTGTGCAAAAGATAGTCATGCAAAGCTGTTTCTTGCTGTGGCACTGCTGCCAAGATGACTATTGCTCGTGTGCCTCAAAATGGTAGCAGTGGAAGTTGTGATGATGAGGTGGTTCATCACCGACTAGCAATGTTAAGACTTGTGGCGTGGACTTGTGGTTTTGGTAGTACAAAGCAGTAGGAGGGAAAGGTAGTAGCTGCTGTAAGTATAGGGATTTCTGTGGCTGTTTTCTGACAAGTACCTGAAACTATATCAAAAGGAAGAGAAAACATTTACTTTTAAATCTGACACAGTTTCAATTGGAGCCCCCAGCCCCAAACCCACAAAAAACAAGAGTAAATAATTAACTTATTATACAACAGAGTGTGGCAATACAAATGGAAAGCATCACGTTTGGTCATCGCTGTAAAAGCAGACCATCATCTGAAGCATGGAGGTGCCAGAACTACAGCAAGGAAGTCGTATTCAGTTAGCAGACAGAGTGACTGACAATTAATGTGTCATCGCAGAACTACTGAAACACAACACAGCAACAAACACCCCCTTCCCTGCAAAAACAAATGTACTTACCTTCTATTCTACCAGGCCCAACCAGCCATGACAAGAAGACCATACAAAATAAATACCAATAAATACTTACCTTTGCATTGCAATCTGCAATCCTAATGTGAAGTATCATTCGAAACAATCTCCAACTTGAGGCCCTAAAAGAAAAAAAGACACAAGTGAGATATGAACAAAATGATCGAATAGTCACTTGTAAATACAACAGAACTGGACTACTATGGCAAAAATTACTTACAACTGTTAGTGTGTGTATGGAGTACAGCTCCAACTGTCTGTCACCTAAACAACAGCAGCAAACCACAGCAGCACAGCATGTTCTCACTCCAGGATATCAAAATCATCAACAGCTGCAGCAGCAGAACCTAGAGTGGCAAGTAAAAGCAGCATGTCAACTTGTATTTCTTTTCACTTCACAGTAGTGTATGTGATGACAAGATTTTATCAACAGAAGATATTCAATTGTACTTTACAGTTAGTTTTTTTAGAGGGACTTTTCTACAGCAGCAGGAGCAGGAAAGATATTTATGTTTGATTCTTGTGGAATTCTCTTTCCACTTGCACACCAGTGCATCAGCAGCAGCAGCAGCACTGCGCAGCATGAAAGCACTTCTGTAGTGGGTCCACTACTTGACATTTGTGGCTAGCAGGAGGATATGTCAATACAAAAAGACTTTTAATACTCAGAAAGATGTTCATGTTTGATTCTTCAGGAATTCTCTTTTCACGTGCACACCATTGCACCAGCAGCAGCACTGAGCAGCATTAAAATATTTCTGTAATGGGGCCACTACTTGACATTTGTGGCTAGCAGGAGGATACGTCAATATGAAAAGACTTATGCTTCAATACTCAGAAAAGGTGTTCATTTTGATTCTTCTGGAATTCTCTTCCCACCTGCATACCAATGCATCAGTAGCAGCAGCACTGAGCAGCAGGAAAGCATTTCTGTAATGGGACCACTACTTGACATTTGAGGAAAGCAGGAAAGTATGAAAAGGAGTATACAACAGGATAAAATGAAAAATGCTAGGATTCAGATGTTAAAGTACTCACACTGATGATGAAGCAACAACTGATGCAGAGATTATTGCTTCAGCTCACAGATCCACCATGAAGGCACAATACTAAGTGATATTTTTTTTTTACATAACAATCACAAAAACTGCCAGAACCTAACTTGCAGCCATGATCTCAGTGTTTCATGGTGCTTCTTCCTCCATGAGATGGTGCTGCTAACCACGTTGAAACATACCATGCCTTTCCCACATCAAGAGTCTACTGTCCATATGTACACAGATGTTATAATATCATTATCATAAATCTCATGGAGCAGTAATTTTACTGAATGAGACTACATAACATGTTATATTTAAGTCAGTCACATTCAGATTCACATTCTGTAATGTTAACATAGTGCTGTGCATATGAGATTGTGACTCCAGTCCATACATATGGATAACAGTCTTGAAGGTGAAAAGACATGTGTGTTTAGCAGTAGCAGAACCATCTTGTGGAGGAAGGACAGGGACACTACAACAAGATGATGGCTTCAACAGAGGTTCAGGCAGCTTTTATGAGCTTTACAGTAAAAAAAATCACTTACTACTATGCATACAGGGGGATATGTGAACTGAAATACTGATCTCTGCAGCGGCAAGGGCATAATCAGTGCTACTAGTTAGCACTTAACTGATAAGGTGAAAAGGGTCAAGGAAGGATAGCACAGATTTTTGGGTTATCATTTTATATACTTTATTATATTTTGTTTATTTTTTAGGAAAAGGGCATACTTATTAAAGAAAGACAAGATGAAAGGAAGGATGATAAAGGGGTAAAGAAGGGAGTACAAAGTTAGAACACTACCACATATTTACTCAATGGCACCTCCACGACTACCACCACCACCACCACCACCACCATGGATCTCATTCAAAATCTCAGTCTCACAGTCCTGATTATCATGGACCTGTGTGACAGTTTGCTGGAACACTATGACCAGGCATCGCAGTTCTAAAATTTCACAACGCATTGACTCCAGCTCATTGCCTGCAACTGGTGTTGGTGCTGCTATTGCTGGTGGTGCGGTGCAGCAACTACTGCTGGTATTTCAACTGCATGAGGAGGGCAACTGTGGATACCATGTGCCCTTGTCTGTGTGATGCTGCTAATGTTGCAGCTGCTGTACATGTCTCCTGCCATTCTGCATAGTGGTGCCTATATAGGTGTGTTCACTGCCCCCCATTGCCAATAGGGCTGCCCCCATCCCCCTACAGACCACCTTGTGGCATATAGTGCAATTAGCCACACTTCTGTCATTTTGGTTTCATTCAAAATATGCTCACATAGGGGAGGTCTTTGCCGGGCCCATAGGCTTGCATCATTTGCACCAATCCTGATGACCCTGCCTCTTGTTCTTGGGGAGCAGATGGTTCATGCCATGGGCATGGAACCTCAGGGGAGCTCCAGCCTGCTCCATCTGTTGTGGCTGCTCCACCTGCTGCAACTGCTCCTGCTGCTGCTGCTGCTTCTGCTGTGGCTGCTCCACCTGTTGTGGCTGCTCCACCTGCTGCAACTGTTCCTGCTCCTGCTGTGGCTGCTCCACCTGTTGTGGCTGCTCCACCTGCTGCAACTGCTCCTGCTCCTGCTGCTGCTTCTGCTGTGGCTGCTCCACCTGCTGTGGCTCCTCCATCTAGTGCAGCTGCTCCTGATCATGCTGATGCTGCTGATGCACCTCCACCTCCACGTTTTGTGGTTGGTGGACCTGCAACCAAAAAACAGCATGATTTAGGATGATAGCATGTGACCCACCACATGTCCTTGGTCAATGACATTCAGCTGGATGTTCCATAGCAACAGCAAGAAGATCCAACAGAGAAAAGCAAAATACAAAGAAAGAAAAAGACAGAGAGAGAGAGTAAGGTACACAAGTTTAAAATATGAAACAGAGTTACTTCAGTTAAGACTTCAGTAGGACAAAATAAAAAGATTTGTACTACCGGAAGTATTACATTATTAATTAAATAAACTGCTCTCAGTATCTGCCTGTATTCCACACCACTTTCAACCTCACTCAGGCTGAATCATCAAGTGTAAACAAGCATTTCCTGTGGAGAAAAGTGGTCTTGTGACCTACAGAGAAGTCCACATGTGACTTAACTGTTTGTTTCCTGTCAACTTTGACTGTGCACCAAATTAAAATTGAAGTTAACAGGCAAAGTTGCATAGATGAATTTCAGGTTACCTATGTAAAACTTTACAAACTTTTACTGAATGGGAAGTTTGTGACTTTCTGTGAAGTTCACAGGTGGATTAAAACTTTGTTGCATCTCTGCTAGAGCCTGAATGGCTTCTTTTCGTAGGTGTTAAACATACTGCTAATGTAAACAATTAGTTTAATGTGAGGTTAATGACTTGAACAATTTTGTTGGACATACAGAGTAGCCATCAAAATATTGAAACGTGCGTCCAGGTTTTAATTCCCGGATATTTATTTATTTTAATTTATTTATTTAAAAGTTGATAACCAGGAAGGGCACATTGAGCCGTAAGGCAACATTTATTTATTTGGTGCCCAATCCCAGTGACTCTGGGCACCTTATAGAGTCAGCAACGCAGGATAAACAATAACAATAAATAAATCAAAGCTGTAAAGTATACAGATAAATTTAAAAAATCAAGCATAAATAAACATTAATAATTAATAAATACACACTTAAAACAACAATAGTTAGTCTGAGAAAGCCTGTTTAAAAATATGAGTCTTCAGACCCCTCTTGAATGCCTCCACCGACAGGGCCTCCCTTACAGAGCTGGGACATGAGTTCAAGAGGGCTTGGCTGGCCACCTCAAATGCTCGATCACAGGAGGTTTTCAGCCTGGCCCTTGGAACCACAAGGAGAGCTCTGGTGGAGGACTGGAGGGAGCGGAACAGAATGGCAGGGGTAAGAAAATCAGTTGAGTAGCCTGGACCCATCTGTAAAGGGCCTATAGGTGAGCAAGCTCACCATGAAGATGATCCAACATCTAACTGGCAGCCAGTGCAGATCTCTCAGGACCAGGGTCACATGACATGATGAGGCAGGCTCATCAGTAACCTGGCAGCTATGTTCTGCAAATGCTGCAGCTGGCAAAAGGTCCATCCACAGACCTCAAAGTACATAACGCTACAGTAGTCAAGTCCAGAAGTAACAAAGGTTTGTACTAGTGATTGCAGGTCCTGATGGAACTAGGGGTTTAATCTGGGTGACAGTCCTCAAGTGGTAGAAATCAGTTTTGACAACAGATGACACCTGAAGGGGAAACAAAAATACAACAGAGGGCACAGTGACTGCTCAGGCGACATGTCAAGCAAAATATAGATAATCAAAAGATAGAATAAACTCTTTAACACACTGGAAACAGGAGGAAAATACTTATACCAAAAGAATAGGACAAGGTTGCAACGTAGATGAAGTAATAATCAAGCAAGATTTCAGGAGGCAAAAGGTTTACTCCAGACTCATAGGGACTAGTTAGGTTGAGGAGGGGAGAATTTGAGAGTTGCAAGAACAAGGAGGAAAAGGAGTGAGATGAAGCCAGTGCTGAAAAACTTGGAGGATTGGGATGAGCGAATGAGAGGACCACTGATTCCAGTGAAAAGGGAAGCATTAGGAAAGAGCTGATGGTCTTGAAGTACTGTGGTGTGTGGAAGTGAAAAGGAGCTGGAGTTCCTCGAGCACAGTGGGTAGGAGGATGGGTTAGCAGGGACAGATGGGAGGAGAGATAGGAAGGAAGGGTCCCAAATCAGGATTTAGCAGTAAGGGTTAGACAGTGTGTCAGATGCTGGTAGGGAAGAGGAGTGATAGATAAGGAGAAGTAGAGAGAGCAGCAGTAAATGCAGAATAGGGGAGTTGGTGGCAAAATGACAGAAGGAGTTTAGCAGTATGTAAAAGTACAATAAAGCAGAGTACTCACAACCTCAGAAATTACAAGGGCACCAGTCTCATAGAAAAAAAAACACTTTTGTATTACATGAAGCAGTAAAATGGAGGAAACAGTCCGACACATTTCAGATGCTCCACCATCCTTTATCAAAGGCTAACTTCATTTCAAACAGTAGCCTTTAAATACTGCTTTTAAAAAATGTCACAATGATGTCATCACAGATACTGCCATCTCATTGTTTTGTTTAGTATCATGACAACATTATTTCAGGAGTTTAGGAGCATATTGAGTCTGGTGAAGGACACAGCATGGGAGGTGCCATAGATTACATCAGCACAGTCAAATACTGGTAGTATCATTTTGGTGACTAAATTGCGGCAAACTGGAAGAGAGAGACAGTTTTAGTTTCGATGCAGAATCCCAAGTTTGGGACAGAGCTTGAAGTAGATGGTGTTAATGTGAATGTGGAACTTGAGGTGGCTGTCCAGACATACCTCAAAATACTTCAAAGCAAGTGCTACCTCAGCGGAAGACCAACAGGAGTGAAGAAAATGGGCATATCTGGAGCCTTGCCAACTTTTGTCTGGCACCAAATATCATGGATACAATTTTTAGTGTTAACTCTAAGTTGGTTGGCTTGAAACCAACTCACGATGTTGTTAATGTCCTTCGAGAGGGGCTTGCACATCTGCAGGGGAGGGTTCAGATGTAATATTACGGTATAATTTGTGTACATGTGAATGTGAGTATTGGAGCAAACCAAGGGAAGGTCATTCATAAAAGGAAGAATAGTATGGGACCTAGTATAGACACTTGGGGGACCCCAATGAGGATTGGGAGATGGAATGAGAGGACATTTCCCACCTTAAATGACAGTTGCCGGTCAGAAAGATAAGCGTGGAACCAGTTTACTGTTGTGCATGACGATACAAGCTTAGATATTACAGGTTTCATAATCTCTCTGTGCTGAATCAGTACCGCAGTTGACTACCAGAGGAAAAAAAAAAATTACATGAGCATGGAGAAACTGTCAGCTTCTTTTCACCAACTCTATGTCTTACAAACAGATCAATAGACTAATAGATTAAAAGACTAAGGCCAAGATATTCAGACTGTGCCAGGCAGTGGTGTAAACCTAGGAGCAGCATAACTGGGAAGTGCTGGAGCCAGGTGATATTCAATAGTGATGCACCATTGTGCAGAACTGTTGAATATGGTACAGACAGTGGCAGTGGCCTTGGATAAGAGAGAGTCCATGGGCGCAGTGTTTATTGACCTGTCCAAAGTCTTTGATTTGGTTGACCACCATTTATTGTATGAGAGGATGGAGAGGATTGGTATAGCCCCTAGGTCATTATTATGGTTTAAATCATATTTGAGTCAAAGAAAACAGCAAGTTGTAATAAATGGTCAATTTTCTGAAGTAGGTAGTATACTAAGAGGTGTCCCTCAAGGTTCAATTTTAGGGGCTATTATTGTTTTTGTTATATATTAATGAAATTAATTACCTACCAAAATAAATAATACACAAATCAGGTTGTATGCAGATGATACAGTACTTTGGCATTAGCCAAATCTCAAAATGAAATGATGGTTAAATTACAGATGGATTTTGATGTTCTACAGGATTGGTTTTCCAGCTTAAAATTAGTGAAAAGTGATATAAAACTCAGGTTATATTTTTCAATAAAAACAAAGGTTAATAAAAACCAGATCAGAGATAGGGAAATACTAATGAGGAATGGAAAAAATTGATAATCACAGATCGACATAAATATTTAGGTGTAGAGATTGATTATACTTTATCTTTCTCAGCTCATATTAATAATACAATAAAGAAAATTAATAATAAGATAGGGGCATTACGTAGGTCTTCAAGGATATTAAATCTACAAACCCGGAGGTTAATTGCAAATCAATTAATAATGCCTGTATTAGAATATGGAACATGGGCCCAGATATTCTGTAAGGGAGCGCATGGTGCAACAGTGTTGCAAGCATGCACAACCCACTGATGCACCCCGGCACGATATTCAAAAGGGAAAAGTGCACGGCACAAATCCTGATGCGCCGGAGTGCATCAGTAATGTATGCAGGCACAGGTAGGGGGGTGTGCCCATGCATACCTGCACAGCCCGATATTCAGCCCGGGATGTGCAGAGCCATGCATGCGCAACCCCTACCTGCCCAGCACAAAGTTGATCCAAAAAAAGGAACAACGGATAGCCACCCACAGGTGAGCTGCAACATTGCAGGGCAGAACAGGCTGCTGCCACCCGAGCTCAGCTGCACCTCCTGGTGGTGCCCCCATGCCTGATCATGGGCATTAGTAAAATAAAGAAAACCCCACATCCCTGGTGGTCCAGTGGACCGCTGCCTTCGTCCGATTGCGGGCTTCAGTAAATAAATAGTTTATCCTATATCCCTGGTGGTCCAGTGGACCACTGCCTGCTCAATTGTGGGCTTCAGTAAAGAAATAGTTTATCCTATATCACTGGTGGTCCAGTAGACCGCTGCCTGCCCAATCACGAGCTTCAGTAAAGAAATAGTTTATCCAATATCCCTGGTGGTCCAGTGGACCGTTGCCTGCCAAATCATGGGCTTCAGTAAAGAAATAGTTTATCCTATATCCCTGGTGGACCAGTGGACTGCTGCCCACCCAATCATGGGCTTGAGTGTGTTGAAAAGATAACTTTAAATCCCTGGTTGTCCAGTGGACTGCTGCCCACCCGATCGCGGCCTAAGTGAGTTGAAAAATAACTTCTAAATCCCTGGTGGTCCAGTGGACGCTGCCCGCCCGAATGCGGGCTTAACTGTGTTAAAAGATAAATTCTGAATCCCTGGTTGTCCAGTGGACGAAGTCTGCCGATCGTGGCTTGGAGTGTGAAATAGATACATTCTGAATCCCTGGTGGTCCAGTGGACGAAGTCTGCCTGATCGCGGGCTAAGGTGACAGAATATTACACCTACATCTCTGGTGGTCCAGTGGACCCCTCCACCCACCGCCCACTGATCCCACCACCCCACCCCTGGTCAGCGGTGGGCGGCAGCACCCAACCCCCTGGCGCCCGCCACCCGTGACTGACACCGTCGATTGGGCTGTGCCGCTATTGGTCCACAGTGTGAGTTATCGAGCTGCGCAGCCCATATCAGCCACATTCCAGATATGTGAATGGATCCATTCACATATCTGGAATGTATTATGGTATGGTTGCACGCCCATTGGTTCACGCTGTGACCAATGGGTGTACAGTCTTATCGACGGTGTCAGTCAGTAGGCAGCGGGGCGGCAGGCAGCTGGGGTGCTGCCGCCCACCGCTGACATGGGGGGGAGCAGGGCAGTGGGGATCAATGGGCGGGTGGGGAGGAGGGTCCGCTGGACCACCAGGGATATAGGTGTAATATTCTGTCACACTTAAGCCCGCGATCGGGCAGACTTCGGTCCACTGGACCACCAGGGATTCAGAATGTATCTATTTTTCACACTTATGCCCGCGATCGGACAGACTTTGGTCCACTGGACCGCGAGGGATTCAGAATTTATCTTTTTAACACACTTAAGCCTGTGATCGGGCGGGCAGCAGTCCACTGGACCACCAGGGATTCAGAATTTATCTTTTTAACGCACTTAAGCCCGCGATCAGGCAGGCAGCAGTCCACTGGACCTCCAGGGATATTGGGATCTTTTTTATCTTACAAATGGCCACAATCGCGCTGCAGGGGGTGTCGGTCCTCGATGGCTGCTGCCTGGCAGGGCGCCGTGCGCGAAGTCATCGGAGATCAGCGCACCTGCATGCAATGGGGTTATAATGACATGCAATGGCCCCATGTGCACCTTTGCATACATTGCGGCCCCATTTGCATGTCAGGTTTTGAATATCGCAGTTGCTGCACCTTGCACAATGGAACTTATGCTAGCGCATCCACATACTCCACTCTCCATACTGGCGCTGGCACAGTGCCACTGTGCCATGTGCACTGCAGGTGGCCAGGGTGCGATATTCAATGATGTTGACCCATGGCGCAGCTCCGTTGAATATCGCCCAGTCAACGCCCCTGCGCAAACAAGTTGCACTGTGCCCAGGCTTGCACCACAGCCTGATGCAGTTTGAATATATGGGCCCTGGTGTATAATTTTGAGGGTAAAACACATTTAAATAAATTAGTCATATCATATAATCAATTGGTAAGATTTGTCCTGAACTGTAGCTATAATACTCATCATTGCATTTTGTATAAAGACCTAAACTGGGACAGTTTATCAGTACGATTCAAAAAACAATATTCAGTATTTATCTATGAAATAATAAATGGGATGATTGATGGAAACATGGAATTGCCTTCTGTTAGTAAATATTATCCATATCTTTTAAGGGCTGTAAAGCATAGAGGTTACACTTTTCCAAAAATGAATACAAGATATGGTACTATTACACTTGAGGCTCAGACTGCAAATATTCGGAATAATATTCCCCCTGAATTAAGGAAAGCAACTAAACTATCCCAGTTTAAATTAGGATTGACCACTGTATTTTATGATGAATGTACTTGTTTTTAAAATGTGGATAAATTTGTTAGTTGTTGGTCTGATTTTTGTCTTGTATAATGTCAAAAATTATTTATTAGTTGTTTTATGTAGTCTGAATTTTCGTAAGTTATATTGAATGTAATTTGTTCTTGACACAGGACAACTTTGAAAATAGGTCTATGACCTAAAGTTTGCTATCCTGTACAAAAATAAACATTTTTACTACTACTACTACTACTACTCACTGTGCATGGCACAGTAGCACTGCACTGGTGCAAGCCACAGATAGGGAGCATGGGGATACACCAGCACAAACGCAGTTGCGCTGGGCACATCACCTGCAATATTCAGCAAGGGCATGCAAATGAGGCCATAATATATGCAAGGTGCAAATGGAGCCATTTGTATGTCATTATGGCCACATTTGCATGTCTTGCACAGGGCAGTCCAGTGAATTTCACCTGGTGCCCTGCACAGTGACATGTGCAGTGGGGATCCCAGGGCATTCCCCACCCCATAGCAGTGATCACGGTTAAACACCATATATGATTTCTCTGCTAGTCTAGTGGCACCCCCTCCTTCCCGTGTCCCTGATCACTGTACACTACTGTAGAAATAAGCCCTGGTGGTCTAGTGGTACCCCCCCACCTTCCCGTGTCCCCGATCACCATAAAATACTGTAGAATTAAGCCCTGGCAGTCTAGTGGAACCCCCCATCCTCCTGTGTCCCCGATCACTGTAAAATACTGTAGAATTAAGCCCTGGCAGTCTAGTGGTACCTGCCTCCCTCCTGTGTCCCAGATCACTGTAAAATACTGTAGAATTAAGCCCTAGTAGTCTAGTGGAAACCCCCTGCCCATTGCCGCTGATCACGGTCAATCTCCATACATCATTTCCTGGTGATCTAGTGGCACCCCTGACTCCCACTAACACAGAACCCCTTGCCCACCCCACTCCCCAGTCATCAGTGGTGGCTGCAACGCCCACATACCACCCAGACGCCGCCGACGACAGGGTATAGTATGGCTGCAGTTCATTATCCACTGTGTGCTCCATCGGGCTTGCAGAGCATATTGTATAGATAGTCCCAAATATGTAAATGAAGTCATTCTCATATTTGGGACTGTCTAGTACAGTATGCCCTGCAAGCCCATTGGTCCACACTGTGGACCAACGGGATTGCAGCCCATACTGTACTTTTCATTTGGCGGGTGGCCAGGCTGTATGCGGGTGGGTTGCAGCCACCCGCTGATGACAGGAGGGAGCAGGGTGGGCTAGGGGTTCTGTGTGGGTGGGAGATGTGGGGGGTGCCACTGGATCACCAGGGAAATGATATATGAGATAGACTGCAATCGCGGCAACAGGTGTGGGGTACCACTAGACTGCCAGGGTTTAATTCTACAGTATTTTATGGCAGTCAGGGACACAGGAGGTTGGGGGGTACCACTAGACTACCAGGGATTAATTCTACTGCATTATACAGCGATCGCAGCAATGGCTGGGGGGGTTCCACTAGACTACCAGGGATTCATTCTACTGAATTTTACAGCGATCGAGGCAATGGGGGGGGGTCCACTAGACTGCCTGGGTTATGTGGGTGCTTGCAGTCAGTGTTCTGGGTGGGTGGTTGGCCACCATGGCTGATGGCTGCTGTGTTGTGCCATGCAATACAGCAGCCCACCTGTGGGTGGCTGGGATTTGTTTCACTCCTCATGGGCTCAACTTTGAGCCCCCCTATGCAGTGCACTGCAGGGTTGCACCAGCATATGCACCACACATCCCAGGCTGAATATCGGGATGTGCCACATATGCATGGGAATGCCCCCTGCATCTGCACTGCATACTATTACATTACCACTGGACACATCGGGATTTGTGCTGTGCCTGGCAGCCCTTTCAATATCCCGCTGGGGCACAATGCGGGGTTGTGCCAGTGCAACTCTATGGTGCCATGTGCAACCTCTTTGAATATCCAGGCCTAATTCATTAATAGAACTCTTTTTGAGACATTAGTTCCTTTTCTTTGCAAACATCAAAACAATCACTTGAAAGTGAAAAAAGTTTGCTATTGGGAAAGACCAATTCTGCTCATTACAGTCAAGTGTTAAGGTCTAGAAATCTATTTTTGTTTATAGCAATATTATACAGAGAAGAAGTTTTTCTTAGTTTTGAATAAAAGGACTTTAGTATGCATTTTTATAACTGTCATTTGTCAGGTATAAAAGCTTTTTGTTAATATATAATCTTTAAATTTAGAAGTCTTTATCAAGATTTTCAAGGCACATCAACAAAGCCTGTATAAAACATACATAAGGTTTTACAGAGGAAAATCCAACAGCGATGTGTATTTACTGATGACATCAAATTGCTTTCCTTGAGGACAGACTGTGATGTCAAAAGCAGAGCAATACTGAGCCCAGTTGCTGAGACAATGCTATATACTGTATGTTATATTTGATTAAGGATGAGACAATACCAAATTTGCATTTACAGAACATGCGATGACATCCCTATATTTAAGGTTGTACTGGCATTTCAGTGTTAAACCCCCAAATTTGCACTTTAATAACTTTGCAATTGTTTATAGATGTGCACTAAAGTTTGCAAGCACAGTTGTATTGGGTAGTTCTCTTGACATGCTTTGTTTTGTTTCAGTCGGATGTGCAGATTCTGATGTACAGATAGTGCAAAAAGAGAATTTTTCAGAATTTGTTTCCCATTGCTTGGAATGGGTTTTCTGTCAACTTAGCTAGCAGCCAGACAGTTGGGAAGTTTGGCCTGAAATTTTCAGGATAGAAAGGGGCTGACCCACAGATGTACCTTTTGCTTGTTTGGTGAAAAAATATTGATCCATTCCAACATTACTTAATTTTGAAATTTCGAACACTTGGTTCTGAGCATGCTCCGTAAGTACCAAAAAATTACTGTATGAGATGAAAAAAGAATTATTTTTTCACATGACAGCATCCTTTTTTATTTGTGGAAACTCTTTTTCATATGGCTGCCATCTTATTTTCAGTTTTGCCAGAGAAATTCAGATTTGGGCACCCCATAAAAATGATAGTCTGGGGAGAAACAAACACATGTAGCTTGCTTATCGAGATCCCTTTAGCTGCATTCTTCACTTTACTACTTGAGAAATGTCCCTAAAATTTGTTTTTCATTTTACATTTAAATGCTTTTTTGGTATTGACGTCATATGAAAAAGATCTTGTTTCATATGATGACTCACAAAAAAGATATTTTTTCAAATTGGAACTAAACGAACACAAGGCAAGGATTCTTGAGTCATGAAAAAGTATCCTTTTTCTTGACTCATGATACAAAAAAGGATTCTTTTTTGTATCAAGCAGTCATGAAAAAGGGTTCATAACAGTAAATAAAATACATTTCTAGGGCATATCTCTAACATTGAAGTGTGGATTGCAACTAACAGGGTCCTGATCAGCCAGTTAAGTGTGGTGGTCTCTCACCAGGATGTCATTTTTGTGGCTTTTGAAATAAATTATTTAAGAAAAAATGGAAACAAGATGGTGGCAAACAAAAAAAGGAATTTTCCCACATGAAACAGGATTCCTTTTTTGTTTCATTTAGCTATCTTTTAGTGCTTACCGAGCATGCTCAGAAACTTTTTTTATTTTTTTAAATGCAATAACTTACAAACAGCATATTATTTTTTTATCAGACTAGCAAAAGGCATATATGTGGGCTAGTTTCTTTTTGCCTTGAAAACTTTAGACCAAAATGTTAAACCTTTTGGACTGTAGGCAAGTTCAAAGAAAAATCCCAGCAAAGTCAATGAGCAAAAAAATGCATTTTTCACCTCTCCAGAGCCTGGAAACCACACATCTGAACAGAATGTAACTTACCACATCCAGAGATCTACTTTGGGTGACACTGCATGTCAATTTGCATGCAAATCCACTGAACAGTTGCAAAGTTATTAAAGTGCAACATTGTGAGTTTAACATTGAAGTATCTACACAACCCTAACTGTAGGGATGCCACCATGCCCATATAACATCTATCTATCTATCTATCTATCTATCTATCTATCTATCTATCTATCTATCTATCTATCTATGTTAGTTAATATTTTATTTATTATGACATCCAAGCACAAAAGCACAGGTTGAAGTTCCCTACAAGGTTAAAATGGACAAACTGTACACATTCAATACAGTGTATAAATAGTACAATTTAAAAAAGAGAAAACAAAAGGAAACAAAATAGAAAAATTCATTTCATCACATTAAAATAATACATAAACAACAAACTATTATAAGTTTGAGTTCTTATCAAAGGTTTTTCCACATCTTCTGATTACATACAATTTATGGTCAGGATCACAGATTTTTAAAAACCTCCTTTCCATTTTTTTCTTCTGGTATCCAGCCTACTAAGCCCAAATTTAATCAAAGCTTCCTATAACTCACTTCACAACCTACAATTATTCTAAGAGCCCCTTTTTGTTCCTTTTACTATTCTTCAGATTCATTTTTACAGCTGTGGGCATAGCCCAGCAGACGTTTTGCATTCAGAAAAGGATTGATGTAATTTTTGCTACCAAACAAGATAGAGGGTTAAAAATAGATTTCTCCTCTAAAGTCTCATTACACCGCTGCCTGTGTGTGCATAGGAAGCTGTAGAGCACAATTTTACCTCTGACTTGAGGAGTTAATTGAGCCCACAGAAAGTTAACTCATTATCTTCTGGCAGTCATTCTGTGTCAGATTACCAGTGGATAGTACAGACATCATAGAAAGCTATTGGACGTAGAATGGGTTAAACTCTTCCTGGAGCTTTCTGCATAACAGATAATTTCTGCTGTGCTCTCAGCCCAATATGAACACCTCATTAAGCCATTTGACATCACCATCCTAAAAGCAGTCATTCTGCTTCTTTGCAGGACATTTCATAGCAAACAGTCCCAGTGATGCCTGTTTCCAATAATACACCAACTTCTTTTTCAGGTAGGCAGTTCTGGGCACTGTTTATATTGTACTGAATGTCTTAACCTGAAATTTGTGACTGTGTGTTTACAACTGAATGATAGCAACCATTTGCTTCATTTGCAAATAGGTAAACATGTATGTGTCTAATTTGTGTTTGACTTAGGTTACATATAGAATCTGATCAGTTCATAACATGCTGAATTGTGAATTTGTGGTTAAATGAACTGATAAATGGGGAATTTGTTTTTTTTTTACAAATTCATTTTTCCTGACCATGGATATACTAAAACAAAAATTTCTCAACAAAATGTTTAAAAGTAAGGAGTTTAGCAGTAATTTAGTTGATGTGGTATAAAGAGCTTCTCCCTGGAAAATTACCTTATATTTTTTTTTTGGGGGGGGCTGCCACAAGCAGAATGGGACTTCATTGATGGGGGAGCTCATGGCAGCACAAGAGGCATGATGGCATTAAAAGCTTAATGGTGTGGCTGCAGAGGCACCAATATTTGAGCATGACTTTGGTAGAGGACTAAGTATGACTTGGGGTTGGGGGATCATAAGGAATTGAGTGAGTCTTGGTATTTTTAGCATAATGGTTTTCTGAAACTTCAGCCTTCAATGGGTTAGACTCTGCTACCATCTGTACAGTATGTCACTAAGCCACATGCAGTGGGGTATGGATAAAAAACAGCTCACCAGACCTGGACCAGAGCTGTAAAATCTGACTAGGCACAGCTTGTGCAAATATTGTTGATCCACTCACTCCAGATGATCTGATCTGGCTTTTATCAATTTAGTCTGGTCCTGACAGTTGTGTTTTAACCATGCCAAGGAAGGTTGAAAAACTGACTTCAGGAGCAGACCAGATGTAAAGTCAGACTGAACAGTGCAGCCAGAGTGACCAGACCAGCAGTATTTGTGCAAGTTGCACCCAATATGGCCAGGTTGGACTTTAACAAAACTGCTGTAGATCAGATCTGTCAGTCCAGTTTTTAATCAATCAATCAATCAATCTTTATTTTACGCTGAAAGGTATGTGAGCAAAAATGCCCATTTACACAAACATCCAGTTAAGCATAAAAAGGAGAGAAAACAGAACACCAGGTCAAACAATAACATAGTAAAATACTGTGTAAGCAGGTCTAACATAAACAGGTATAATACAGAGATCTTGAGGGATATACAGAAGAAAGGGGAAGCAAATAAATAACAGTGACAAATTTACAGCAAGGGATATAGTTGGAGGTGCAATTCATGAACATGAACAGTTGGCTGATGCACTGAAAAGAAGAAGTGCAAGTCCTGCGGCACATAACTCCTGCTTGCAGATGAGCATTCCCGCTGCATGATCTGGTAAGGCCCCAAATACAGGGTCAAGGACTGTGCGCCCTGCCAATCCTTCAACCAGACCACATGGATTAAGCTACAGAAAAAGCTCGACCTACCATCGGGCACCACTGACACTGGAGGGGCCTCCACTTTGGTAAGTATCTCTACTGCCAGGTCTCCTACTGCTCTGGTGGATCAGACCATGGCCTCCCTGCCTGCTTTACTCATGGTGCAGTTGGGGCTCTTCTTGGACAACAGAACCCCTATTGTGCTCCTTAGGCCCATATCTTCTTCAGGGTCTATCGCCAGCAGCCAGGTTGATAAGTCACTCCATGGCCTCACTGAGGAGGACATGGTCACAGCCGGTAAGCTGGACTCCAGCTCTGCTGTTGTCTGCATGGCCCAGGCCGATAAGTCACACGTTACTACCCAGTTCCTCTGGGGACTGCACAGCTAAGGCTCTGCCATTGGGGTTGCAGGATACCCGCAATGTCGAGATGAGCCAGCTGTCGGATATGCAACATTCTTTAGAGGGTTCCTTGCTAACACTGACCCAACCAGACCCTCCAGGTTTGCCTGAAGATCAAGAGCTGGAGGCGGGCAGTAATCTGGAGGTTCCTCCTCCTTCACTGGGTAAGTCTCTTCCTTGTTCACTATTCACTGGGCTATTGCTAATTCCTTCAGGGACCTTCCATCTGGACCTCCTCAATTAAAGCCCCTTGAACAACCAGGTTCCACCATCTTAGACTCCAGCTCCCTAGACAATGGCAGGTCTTCTGTCAGGTTCTACTCACACCATGACACCAAGTGGCCCTTTGTCAGGTGACCATTCTCTGGATTGGGGTATGTTTATCACTTCAGCTATTCCTCAAATGATGGATGACCTTCTGTCAGACTCCCAGGCACTAAATCTTCTAGTACCAGACATTTCTGTGCCTGATCCAGTGCCAGCTCCTTCGAATGTCTCTATGCGGCCACTGCCTGGTTCTTCTTGACCTCCTGCATGGCCTTTGACCCCACCTCCTGCCAGGTCTTCAGCTCCACTTCTGACTAGATCTATGTGTAATGTTCCAGGCTATCCACCCCCACAATACCCAATGTATCCTTTGCCAAGGTATCCAATGCCTGGTCATCAACATCATTATGTACCAGGGTACCAGACACTGGGCTATGTTTAATCAACTGTATGCTCCTTCTTGCTTTCCTACTCTTATCAGGCTCATGGATACCCTCAGTATCAGATGCTGGACTATCCATTATACCAGCCTCCTCCTCCACCACCTCCTTTTCCTCCTCCTCCTCCTCAGCCTCAGCCTCTGCCTCTACAGCAGCCTCAGGCTGATATCCAGGCAGTGTTTCAGACCCTGATTTAGGAGGCCAGGACTCAATTAGCATTGGAGCTTGACCATCAGAAACCAGTGGCAGCTTCTACTTCCACCTCCTTTCCGACCCTTAGATCAGCATCTCCTGTGGATTCCCACCTTTCTAGAGAAGGTTCCTCTAGACACCAGGTCAGGGATAAAACCCAGAACACTCCTCTAAAAAGAGTTAAGACCCCCAGCAGACACTCTTCAGATTCTGACTCCAACTCATCCTCCTGCTCTGGTACGCATACACCTATACAGCCTCAGCCTAAGGAGTCCCTGAAGTCCCCTCTGGAGGACCCTTCCTTTGCAGAACTCCTCAAAACTATCCAAAATGCCTATGGCTGGGCTATCCAGAAACAGGATTCAAAGTGGAAAAGACTAGTGGAGCCTCTCACTGGTGCAGTGGTTAGATTTCAACTTGTGATGCTGATGACCTGGATTCTGTAATGGACCAGGGGAGTCAGAGGCCAGCCAGGGGAGAAGGATTGAGCATCCCAGGACTGCTCTCCTTCTCTGGGGGGATGGAGGGGAAGAGCATCTGGCACTTGACGGACCTCTGGTGCTGGCCAGGGGCACTGCAGCAACTGGCACCAGTATGTTGGGGTGGGATGGACAATGGACATCTTTACATGTCCCACCCCTGGGGAATCAAGCATCAGAAAAACACAAGCCCCCCCCGAATGAAGGCCCCACTCTGCTCCTCCATCCACTGTCTCCAACTCCCCCTGTGGGGTGTGTGCCGCCCTTGTGGCCTCAACCTGGGAGGCAGTCCAGGGCTTGCCCACAATGTCCTTGGGGAGTGGAAAGCCCCCTTGGTGGCCCCACCTAGGGGGGTAAGCCTGGGCATGGCAGCAGTGGGTGGATGGGTCCAGAGAAGAGGGGTCTCAGAACAAAAAAAGAGGAAAAGGCTTGCGGAGCATCTGGCCAAAAAATGAAACACACAGAAATCATGGCAGTGCAGCAAATGAGAACCGCAGCACACTACCCCAGCGCTTCTTGTCCATTCCGGGACACTTCATCAGGTAGACTCGGTTGTTATCATGACTGCCCATGACCAGTCCTTTAAACCTAAACATTTGAGCATGTTTCCTCCTGATAAGGAGTCTAAGCAGCTGGACAATTTCGGTTGCAAGATCCATTCCTCCTCCACTTGCACCCCAAGGTCCCTTAATTATGTGGCTCAAAAGGTTTCCTACAAGAACTCTTCCTTGGCCTCACTCAGGTTGAAGATGGAAGCTATCCAGGACCAGGAGCTTAAGGCTGAGATAGTCAAGACAGTGAGAATGGCTAATGTTTCCTGTCATCATGCCCTCCAGGCCACTTATGACACAGTAGACTCAGTTGCTCGCACCACAGCCACTGCTGTCGGCATTAAGTGACATTCATGGGCCAGGATTGCTGGCCCGGCTCAAGACATCCAGACCTCCATCCTGGATGCCCCTTTCAGGGGATCCACATTATTCTGAGGTGACATCAAGGATATTATCACTGAATTGCAGGACGGCAGTAAATCCATCCATGATGTTCCCTTCATGTACCAAGGGGGTTACAAAGGCAAACAGCCTTTTTGTTGGCAACAGAGACACCAGACCAAAGAGGACCCTGCCAAATACCAGGTCAAATGCTGGTATACAGCATCAGGAATCCTCTACTCCTCGTTAAGTCCCAGAAGCCCCCCTGGAGGAGCTGCCATCTCCCTCCCCTTGGCCTCCTGACTCATGGGGGATCCCCTTCCCCCTCCAGATCTTCTAGGAGAACCAGTGGTTGGGAGATTTGTCCTACACCTTCCAGGGTCACAGGACATAACCATAGACATTTGGGTCCTTCAGTTAATAGCAAGAAGTCACACCATAGAGTTCCTAGGCAGGCCTCTGGACAACCCCCCAGGCCTCTCCCTTTATCCTTCAAGGTACCTGTCTCTGACAGGGAACAAGATCCAGGCTCTTCTGCAAAAATCCACCATAGAGTCCATGGTTCCAACACAGGTAGGAAGACGGTACTACTTCCATTGCTTCCTAGTGACCAAAAAGATGGGTGATCTAAGACCCATCATGGACCTCAGCATGCTCAACTTGTATGTTGAGTACAAGAGGTTCCACATGCTCACCACTCTGGGACTTCTACTCCTGCTCTACAAGGGCAATTGGCTTTGTGCACTGGACATGCAGGATGCTTCCCTGCACATCCTTGTCTTCCAGACCCACTGCTGCTTTCTTCAGTTTGCTTTCCAGGGGGAACATTACCAGTTCAAGGCTCTTACTTTTGGCCTATCCTTGGCACTCAGGTTTTTACCAAGTGCCTAGCAGTGGTGGCTGCAGTCCTGTGCTGCAGAGGGATCTAATTGTGCCTCTCTCTGGATGACTGGCATCTGTCAGCCCCATCACAGAGCAGTCTGAGGGAGTCCCTCTCTTTCACCCTGGACCTCTTATCCAGACTTGGAATAATAGTCAACTATCCTAAGTCCTACCTCCTGTCTCCCAGTGCCTACAATTCATTTGGGGCAGTGCTGGATATGGTCCAGGCAGGACCTTCCTCCCATCAGACAGAGCAGAGACCCTGTAGGAATGGCCCAGATTAGTGGCCAACTCACGCTGGACCACGGTCCAGTTGATACTCCATCTTCTTGGGCTGATGGCAACTGCAATCCCTACAGTTCCTCTAGCCAGACTGCACATGCAGGGACTCAATTGACTCTTCATTCCCAATGAGATCAGTGGCTGGACAACCTAGAGCACAGGGTCCTAGTGTCTGGGTGCATGAAGAAGGATCTTCTTTGGTGGCAGGAGTTGTTCAATCTCTCCATGGGGGTCCCTTTCAACCCCTGCTCCTACCATGCTGCTGCAATGGATGCTTGTGTCAAGGCTGGAGAGCCCACCTAGAGGCCATCAGACCCAGGAACATGGTTTCAACTGGAAGCATCTCTACATATCAATGTGTTAGAAATGAGCACTGAGCTGTATGCCATCAGGGCCTTACAGCCTCTTCTATATATGGGAACACTCCTGGTTCAGACCAACAATATGTCAGTGGTCTGGTACCCGAACAAACAGGGAAGCACTCACTCATACCCACTATGTTGGGAGGTGATGAGAGTGTGGTACTGGGCAGTGCAGCAGAACCTCTGCCTGACTGCTACCCATGTGCCAGGCATCAGCAAATGTCCTGGCAGACAGTCTCAGCCACACCACTGTCAGGGCTCATAAGTGAGAGCTAAATCATGAGGTAGTCAAAAGCTTATTTGACCTGTGGGGTCAGCTAGAGCTTGACCTCTTCATCTCCCCATCCAATGCAAAACTACCCAATTTTTGCTTGCTTGTTCTCAGGTGTGGAGTTTTCTGGTGAGATGCTCTCTCTCTCTTTGCTGGACAGGGGGGGTTCTTGTATGCCTTTCCTCCCTCCCTTCCCAGTGCCTAAGATGGTTCTCCTGAAGCTCCAGGTGGAAGGGGATCACATGATTCTTATAGCCTCCCTTTGGCCTCATCAGATTTGGTTCCCTCTGCTTCAACAGCTATCAATGGAACCCCCAGTACCTCTGCCTCTCTACCATGCTCTTTTGACTCAGGAGCAGGGCAGACTGGTGCACCTGGGCCTTAAATCCCTCCACCTGCATGCATGGAACCTGTGGATAGATGCAGAATAACTCCCATTATTTTTTTTTTTTCCAAAATTGTCAGCTGTGCAGATGTATTTGTAAAAAATATATTATAATAGTGACACTTTTTTAAAATGTTATTTGACTTACCATACTCTTGATTGTCTACCCACTTACTCAGTCTCCTACTTGTTTCTGTCCTTGTACTAATGAATTCCTGTTGCTTCATATCATGGGTTGCTGATTTTCATATTGTGTGTGCCTGGGGTGGAGCAGCAATACAAAATAAACTATGCAATATCCTGAATAACACATGTACCCCAGTTTACTTTTATCTAAAGCGTATTTTAGGCCTTGTACAGTAAGATCTTCCTTCAAGAGAACAACTTTTAATGAAATGTATAAAATTTACATTGACATTTGTGTATATGCACTTTATATTATACTAATTATGTGTGTGTGTGTGTGTGTACTGTACAGCAATCTCTAAAAAAATCAATTAAACACATGAGTTAACTTTTCTCTTATATAAAATTTATGCCTTCTGCCTAGGGTGTTTATACACCACTACCCATATTAGTCTCTACCTGTTTTGTATAGTGCTTCTAGGTAATCTATTGTGTTCTGAGTTTAGTTACCTTTGTATCATGATGCATGGTATTACTATTTTTGCCTGGTATATGAGGGCCATTTTTACTGCTTAGTGTACCTGAAAACTTTAATAAAATCTTAAATGATAAAAAAAAAACACATCAAATGTCTTCCTAAACATGTCTCAAAATTGTGTTTATCTTCCACCTTGTCACAACATATAGTTATCTCAGCAGTGTTTGCAATTAAGGTACAGTACCTTCACGTATATGATGGCCTAGTTCTGTTGAGTTTATTGCTATAACAGTGCATAGAATAAAATGTGAAACATATAGGTAACTGTAATACAGACAATGACATGCTTTTTATATCTGCCCTTTCTCAATGTACCATACTTTGATTCAGTTAGTGTATGCAATGGCAATTCATGTTTATGTTTAAGCCCATGAAACACCCTTTTCTAGTTAATGAATTTACAGCCTTATTGGCTCTGCCAGATCTTGTTTGTAAAGCTACTATGTCACACAGCTGCCCCATATTCAACTACCAGTCTAACCACTGTAATAAAATAATAGACTAAATCAGATTGATTTAAACCTGCCCATTTCATAACAGTTAAAATATATAACCTGCTGTTTGCTTTCTTTACCATACTTAAAGGAGAACTAAAGTTAAAATCTGCTAAAAAATATGTTGTGCATGGTGTTTTGATTTGTAGGTATACTCCTAGTAAGGCCTTCCCTTTATTTGCTGAAAGGAGTTTTTTATAAATTTCCTTGCTGCTTTTATGGCCCCTTGGGATCTCCATATTAGCATTTCTAATGGCCTTTCTTGTTCCTGCAATGCCTCCTGTCCCATGTGACTGTGATGTATCCAGGACCATTGATTCAGAGAGTAATAACTGCTGTAGCAGCATCTACTGTTATGGGCCTGAGATTTTGGGTTCAGCTAAATAACTATCTAATTCCAAACTTCTGTTTTTTTTTTTTATGTATGTGTCTAGGTCTAGTCTTCAGAAGTGAATGCGAAGTGAATGTTTTGTTTTTAAAGCCTTTCATTTTATCAAACTACACACAATCATTAGTAATGCACACAAATCACGCAATGTCAAAAATGCCACATATGCTATAATTAGTGAAGACTCTAGCTGTTTTCTTACAGAATAGCCCACTCAATATGCTAATATGCTGAAAGCTGATGGCAGCAACACCCAAGAAAACCCCACCACAATTGCCAGTACTTTCAATCTGTCATTCATTGACCTCAGCCATGTGCTTCCTTCTAACTTCTTTGACAGCAACCAAACCACGGCTTCCCAATATCAACGGACTCAGGATACAAATTATCCACATTTCTATTTCAAGGCAATTACTGAAAGGAATGCCAAAAAATACCTCCTTAAGGTGCTCAGAAAATCCAGATCAAGTGGGGAGACACTTGACTTGAAGCTCATCGAACTCACCCCTGACGATATCCTGCACCCACTTACCAAGATTATTAACCGGTCCCTCACACTCTCCCAGTTCCCGCTCAAGTGGAAGTCTGCCCTGGTGGCCCCAATACACAAATCTGGGGATAGGGCATTACACTGTAACTACAGGCCGATCTCCGTCCTACCCACTTTATCCAAGGCTGTTGAAAAAATCACTGCAGACCAATTGGTTGAGTACTTGGAGAGATACAACTTGCAATGCCCACAGCAACACGACTTTTGCAAACAACATAGCACCACCACTGCCCTCCTTGAATTTACAGGCCACATTCATCTAGCACTAGATCAAGGACAACTTGCTGTTGCTACCTTTATAAACCTCTTGAAGGCCTTCGATACAGTCAACCATCAATTACTACTGGAACAACTTGGCAACTTAGGGCTCTCCCATGATTCTCTACAATGGTTCAACAGTTATCTCTCCAACTGGTCACAGCAAGTTAAGATTGGTGACTTCCTCTCTTCCAAACTACCTGTCTGGCTGGTGTTCTCCAAGGGTCAGTATTGGGACCCTTTCTTTTCAGCATCTTCCTGAACAATCTCCCTTCTGCCTGTGATGAAAACATTATTCTGTATGCTGATGATGCAGTGATTTTCTCTAAGAAATCTGACCACTCCCTCTTGGAGAAACAACTGCAGGAAAGTTTCACGCAAGTTGGGGCTTGGTTCATCTCACAGAAACTAGTGCTAAATTACAAAAAAACAAGACTATGTTATTCTATGGCACACATAACAAACATGAACACCAACAGTTGGCTATCAAAAACAGCTCGGGCGTGACCCTGGACCAGACGCAGAGTTTCAAATACCTTGGTGTAACCTTGGACCCTACTCTGTCCTCCTCCAGCCATATCAATTTAGTTCTGAAATCCATAAATATCTGTATAGGCCTTCTCTGTAAACACAGACACAGCCTAACACCTGATGCCCTTAAACTAGCAATGCACAGTTCTCTTGTCTCCATCATTGATTATGGACTTGTTATCTATGGAGCAGCCACAGCTACAGCACTACGGTGAATCATTACAGTGCTGAATAGGGCATGCAGACTCCTTACTGCTGCTGCCCACCACACGCATACCTGCAACCTCTATGAACAGTCAAACTGGCTGCAACTTCAGGGAAGGATTACTTTCCAAGCCTGCTACAAGCAAAAAAATCACTGATGGGACTCATGCCCCTGGGGTTCAGTCTCTCTTAAGCCCAGTCTACCACTCCCATTACACAAGAAGCTCTGACAACTATTCTGTATTTGTTCCCCGCTGTCGCACTGCCCAAGGCCATCAGTCTTTTTCAGGTAGAGCCCCTAAGATGTTTAACTCCCCGGGCAGCAAACACATCAACTTAGGCAAACTCTGATCATTCAAACACAAGCTAAATCAAATGCTTGTGTCCAGAGCCACCTGTAACTGCTTCTCCTAACCTCCCTGGTAGTCACTCCTGTTTTTCACACTTTTCTACTATCCCCACCTCTGCCTGTCACCATCTGCTCCCTTCTTTACCCCTGCATCTCTCCTTAGCCCTGGTCCACTACCTTCCTCTCTTACCCTCCTTCAACTCCCTTCCCCTCTCCCTTTTCTAATCTGCTCACCCCACCCACTGTTGCACAAGTTCCCCGATCCTTGCCTCCCACCCACCTCTCCTTCTATCTCCCTCTCAGTTATCCCTCTATGCCCACTCTCTCTTCCCACTTTTCTACACTACCTGGCACAACTGGCAGCAACTCAATTTTTTCACTCCACCTTTCCCTTTGACAATGCCTTTCTGGCAGCTTTAATTCATGTAACTATTGTTTGCTGTGACTCATCATTCTTAAATGTATGCTTGGTTGTGTTGTTCTAACTCTTAATTATATTACCTGTAGCTTTTAGACCATGTATACCCTGTACTAAAATTTGCATTCCAACTGCTTGCCTGCTAATCTCACACAGATTGTACTTCTATTCTTCGTATACTGACATGGAATCTTTGTAAAAGAGCCATTGGCTCAAAGGTATTTATCCGAAATTCTAATAAATAGATATTAAAACAATCTCCCTCAGGCATTTGCCATGTGCTTAGAACTCCCTGGACAAAGAGTTAATTAACATAACAGCTCTACTACTATAAACTTGAGAAAAACAAGCTCTTGTTGTCGTAATGGTCCTAGACACATCACAGTCATGTGGCATTATAGGAACAAGAAGAACCATTAGAAATGCTAATGTAAAGATCCCCAGGGGCCATAAAACCAGCAAGCAAATTTAGAAAAAACTTCTTTCAGCAAGTAAAGTGAAGGACTTAATAGGAGCACACCTACAAGTCAAAGCACTCTGCACAACATTTTTTTTTTGTAAATGTTGGCTTTAGTTCTGCTTTAAGACTTGTTCTGCTCAAGAAAAATCATTTTGAAAAATAAATCCTAATTACTTCTACCTCCTCACCCCCAAAAGACAAAACTTTTATTTCAGCCCATTTAATTTGCTTACCAAAATATATCTCTTTTGTTTTTGTAGGATTTATTTACATTACATTCTTCCTTGACCACTTTTCTATGTAGTCCAAGTCACTTTTCATAGTATTATATTCAACATTTTCCCAAATATCCAATACTGTAGTGTTATCTACGTACTTTATACATGGATCTCTAGGGCCTGATTCCAGAACGGATATGCATGGCTCAAAGTGTCTTGTGCCAAAACAAATGGCACAAGCAGCCCTTTGCACCACGAGTTCTGACATTCAGAATTCCAAAAAGCAGCCTGTGAAATGTTGCAGGCTGCCTGCATCCAGGTAGATGTATGCCACCTCTTTGCCCAGTGGCATGTCAGAAGGGGCTGGGGTTACAGCAGCATATGCATCCTATTCTGAAAGGGTGGCTGCCAAACTCCAAATCTTTATTCCAAAAGGTCCCAGGATGGACATCTGGCACAGTACAGTTAGACCAGCTATGAGCTGGCATAGCCGTACTATATTGGTTGCCATGCCTGGGAACTTGATGTCCCCCACCCAGCCCAAACACCGTATAAGGCAGTAGAATCCCCCTTATTATGCATGTTAGGACCCTCTGCCCAATTCCAAACCCCAGCAGTCCTGGAGGTGCTCTGGACTGATCTCCAGGTATGTGCTGTGGTCCCACCTCCCCCTTGCTGGTGTAATTCTGCCAACCCCCCCACATGGTCCACCAGTGCTTACAGACTTGTGTTGGGGCTTGGGTCTGGGGGGTGGCTATGCTCTATCGGTGGGCATGTCTGTGGCTTGCAGTTCCATGTTCAGATGGGCCTTTCCTTTGTCACACCACCAGGGATGCCACAACTCATAGGACATAGCAGTGGGAACCCTGCCCATACTGGAATTGGGCGCAGGGTCCATGTCGCACCGGCATATATTACAAGTTGCCTTTGGTGGCAACTTGCAACATGCCTTCTGGAATTGGGCCCTAAGTGTTTAAATCATTTATCATAATCAGAATCAATAAAGGTCCCAATCTAGTTCCCTGAGGGACCCCACCTCTAACACCCACCACCTCAGATTTCATACCTTCCATCTCAATCCATTGTAGTCTTCCCTACAGAAAACTAAGCACCCAATTAGCTATACACTCTGACACATTCAAGCTCCACAGTTTTTGTATTGCCAACCCATGATCAATAAGGTCAAAAGCTTTTTTATAATCCACCAACACAGCCTTCACATTATTTCCTTTATTCCAAACTCTCAAACTCAATTCCAAAAATTGTAAAGCAACATTAGAAGTTGAACAGCCCCTCAAAGAACCAAACTGATTTTTATCCAGTACACCCACTAGAACTTCCATAATCCATTCACAAATAAAAAATTCAGATACCTTAGAGATATTACATGTTAAAGCAATTGGTCTAAAATCTGTTGGCATATTCTTGGGTATCACAACTTTTGGGAAAATGACAATCTTTGCCTGCTTCCACTGTAAGGGGATTTCACCACTTAACATGGACCTATTAAAAATGTGACACACCCATGGTGCAAACAAGTCAGCACCTTCCTGCCATAACCAATTTGGAATAGCATCAGGACCCACAGCCTTATTTACCTTAATCTTTTCCAATTCTTTTGCTGTTTCTTCAACATAAACTAAATACTTGCCTGGGACAACAACTTCCGAACTATCCTTCTATTCCAATGGGGATAAATCTTTACTTACTACACCAAATAATCTATTTAAACATTTTAAAAAAGAAACATCTTCATCCATCTCAGAGAAATGGCACATTTGTTCCCATCTTTTTATTTGATCCATTTGCCTTCCTGTTCCAAAACATTTGTTTGTACTTTTTTACCACTTTCTTCAGTCAGATTTCCTTAACCCCTTCAATTTCTTTTAATAATAATTCCTATGTAACTGCTTTACCATGTAATTTACCTGATTTCTCATCCTATGATATACCATAGTATTCTTCCTCTTAAATGTTACCTGCCTCTCAGTAATACATTTTTTATATTCCTCAGTAACTCAAGGTTTATCCCGACCCATATTTGTTATTTCTTTATAGGCATTACTTGATCTAATGCTTCATTAATTATAGATGTTACCATTGTCCATGTGGCATTTACATCCTTATCTCGAAATCTAACTACCTGTAATTTACCAGATATTATATCTAAGGTTTGACTCTTACCTTCCTCAGTGACCTTCCTACATTTGAATGTTATTTTCTCTCCTTTTAACCTCCTGCATCCTTCTGGATTATTTGCTAGCAGTACTACTTTATGATCTGATAAACTGGTGCAATCATTGGTCTACCAAAGAACTCAGTTAAGTTAATTATAACTACATCCAAAACATTTTCCCCCTCATAGGTTCTTTGACTATTTGTTTTAACCCATCTTCACTTAATATTTTCCCAAGAGGCAATCTATTTACATCCCCATAATAATAAGACCACATCTATCATGCTTTTCCCAAATTTTATCCAAACACCAAATGATATGATTCACCATCTGCTGTTTATTATTTGTAGGGGGTGACAGAACCCACCTACAATTGATGGTTGACATTACCTTGGAAGATTTGATATATTCAATCCCACCCACATAATTTCAAAACCATCAATTTCTAATTATAATAATCTTCTATAAGGAATACTGTCATGAATATACAAAGCAATTCCCTTCCCCAACTCTTTCCAATCTATCCTTTCTTCCAATCTGATACATGGAATTGCAACCATCTGATTAGGAATATTTGTGCTACACCATGTCTCTGTTATCAAACTCACCTGAACTCCATTATTCTTCATTACTATTGCAAGTTCATCCACTTTTGCAGTTAAAGTTCGCTCTTATATTAGTATTCATCATCATTGGTACCCACCTTTTCCCAGTCTGAATGACCATCAAATTATTAATTTATGCTTTCCTTCTACATCCATCCATTTATCTATCTATCTATCTATCTATCTATCTATCTATCTATCTATCTATCTATCTATCTATCTATCTATCCCACACCAGTGGTGAATAAATTGAGTAAATAAATCATGTTATTTTGGGATAAATATTTATTTTCACTTAGAACACCATTTATATAACTTAGAACACAATTTATATAATTTAGAACATGTTATTTCCACTTAAACCTGGAAATGGGACAAAGAGAACAATGGGCCAGATAAGGAACGTACAATGGAAAGAAAGTCATTTTTAAGCTAAAACAAGGTAAAACACCAGCAAAAACACTACACATGTTGTGCTGTATATCAAACACATAATAGATTGTGGGCAAGATGGCCTTGATGCAGCTCCACTCCTCTTAGCTCCCTGTAGCTTAGCATTCAACAAAGTTTTTGTAATATTTTATATGGGAAAAGTGTGCTCTTGCAGAATGAAATCTAACATATTTTAGCACATGGCATCTTTTTACAATGGATTTTAATTCTGCCATGTGCTGAGTATTTAAAAAGAGCAACAGCTGGTTTTGGCTCTGTTTGGAGCTCTGTTCTGTTGCTTCTCTGAACGCTGAATGCTAACACCAAGAACACTTGTAGATAAGGAAGAAGAAGAATGTCTGCAACTATAATAGCACTATTTGTGCTGACAGGCTTTTAAAACCTTTTTAAAAGGTACAGTATGATATTGTTGCCTAGGGGATGTTGTTAGTGTCTGTCTGTTTGACACCTTGTTTTACTGCACTTAGTTGAGTGCCTTCTTCTTGTGTTTGCTCTTACAGGTGGAATATGCTGTTGGAACTGGAGCAGAGTAGCGGAGAGAAGGAAGACTGTTGTAGATTGCTGGAGACCTTCAGAGGTGAAACATCTGTGAGTTCAAAAATGTTTGGGCCCCCGATGGACACCATGAATTCCCATATAAGGAGAATGGAGTTAAGTCTGTCAATTTTTGTCTCATTTCTCTGACAAAACTCTTGTTGCAGTTAAATTTTGGAGCAAATTCCCAACCCGAAGGTATTCTTTTAAACATCAACCTCTTGTGGCTAGTGACATGTGTAGAGGTTGCTATGTGAGCAACCTGATTTAGAGTATTTATAATATTCCCAGCTTAGAGAACACTGTAGAACTCCCGGGTGGAGAGTTGGAATGGCTTCATTATCCAAGAAATGAGATTAAAGTTACGGAGCCATGGAACAAGCCTCCCAGTTCAGAGCACTGTTGGTGTCAGAACTCTGTTTTATAGGGGAACCCTTTTGATGATTATTGATTGAGTCCTGTCTCTGGAACTCTTGTATATTTTAAATTCAAAATATAATTAATTAATGGCTCATGTGGGAGGCAATAGATATCGACAATGGCTGAAGGGAGAAAAATATTTTTAGAAGAGGCTACAGCACTCTGAGCTTCTAGATTCTGCAGATAAAGCTCTTCAGGGTTTATAACACTAGATCGAGTATAGTTTGAGTGCTGGTTTATCTTATGGACTTTAATTCATAAATTCTGTTTTTTCAAACGTATATGAATGGAAATTTTAATTAAGTATGAAGGGCCATGGACTACTGATTAACTGTGCTTGGCTATGGGACTTTGATATTAAAGGAATAATGCCCAACAGGGTGGGTGTTATGCTGTGATAACATCCCACCTCTGGTGAATGGGCCCGAGACCGCAGGCCGAGGGTGTCCAGTTCCCAAGAAGGGATGTTATCCCAGCATAACACCCACCCTAGAAGGCATTATTTCTCTTATACAATGGCTTGTTGTTTTATACAGAATAAAAAAATAATTTTAAAGAATGTTTTTGTTAGTGTGTAAAAATATTTTTGTTTCTTAAGAGGAGATGCTAACAAATATGCTGCTAAATAAGATGCTATTAAATATGACACTGCTAATTATCATGCTGCTAACAATCATGCTGAGATGTTATAAAAAAGAACACAAATTCAATGCACTAAAATTGAATGTTCGTTGATCACCCAAAATAAGCTACTAATCGAACTGAACACAAAAACAGTGATGCACATAGAGATAGGCTTAAAGGTGATTTATTCAAACAAGAACATTTGAACGGTTCCCCGGTGCTTCAAGGGTATCAACCCTCTTCATCAGGGGATAACATTCCTGCTGTGATGGTCAATTGACCAATCAGAAGGCAGGATTCATTCTTGCCATTGTATAATGTAGACTGAAGCCTTGAAGCCAGGAAACTAAACAGCTTTCTTTTGAGAGTATGTTTTTGTTTGTATCTTCCTTTAGCAATACCTTTAGATGAAAGAAACTCTGAACTAACTGCTACAAAAAATACTCCCATTGTGATTGGAGCCTTAAACAGTGGTGTTTTATTCATGTTTTTTTAAGTATGTGTAGTTAACAATGGTGGCTCTCTTTTTTTTTCAGGGAACATTATGAAATTTTAGTTTAAGGATAATTTAGTTAAAACATTAGAGATAAGCCTGTCTGACTTGATAATCGTAACTAATGCTTTTTAATCCTTTCATTTTTCTTAGTGGTCTGACTGGCCTTGTAAAGTTGAGGGCTGAGCTTCAAGGCTTTGTATATGAAAGTGAAATGAAAGGTGGGAGCTTTTTGGGGTGGACTTCCTCTCTAAAGTCCCATAGTTGGATATAGATAGTAGCTGGCATGTAATTCCCACCTTACCAGGGTAAAATAGGAGCATGGAACTGCATGCGCAGTAGGATGCTCTTTGGTAGTTCCCCAATGGGCTGGGTCTCACCTGGTAGCTTCAGATGTCCTACAGTAGTTTGTATCTTGTGAGTGGACCTCCTCAAACATGGTTGTGACATAGTACCTTCAAGAGTAGGATCCTCTGCCTGTAGTAAGGTCTAAACTAACAGTTCAACTTTATTCTCTAGGGTGGGATGAAGAGCTTGTAATGGTAGGGCTCAACTTCAAGATTTTGTATTGGAAAGTGGAGAGAAATGGGAGGGCTTAGTGGGATAGACTCAGTCTCTACAGATCTATATCTGGCTGCAGATAGTGTCTGGCATATAATTTCCCATCATACCAGGGGAAAGTAGGGGCATGGAACTGCATGTGAAGTAGGATGCTCCTTGGTAGTTCCCTCAACTGAATGGGTTTTGCTGGCAGCCTAAGATAATCTAATTTGGGTCTAGTTAGAGGGTCTCCTTAATTAACCCTGTGACAAAGTACCTCCAAGAGTAGGATCCTCTACTTGTGGTTTGGCTTAAACATACTTGCTTAACTCTATGCCTGTTCAAGTTGAAAGGCTTATTTTGTAAGAGGACCAATATTTATCAGGTGTTCAATCAATCAATCAATCAAATCTTTATGTATCCAGGTGAACACCATTGAACATAGCTTATTTAAAAGATGGACCTGGTTAGTACAGGAATACAGGGGCCCAGATATTTAAAAGGGTTGCGTCATGCGCAAGTCCTACATTGCGCCATTCTGCTATATTCAGCAGGAGGCAGTTGCGCCACTGAAAACAGGTTGAGCAACAGCGCAATGCAAATGAATGCATGCTCAACAGGAAGGGGAGGAACCATGAATAAACTGCGCAACCCGATATTCAGTCGGGTTAGCAGAGTGTCATGCGCAACCCCAACCCCGCGCCTGCACAACTTTGAGCCAAAAAAGGATTGTTGAGGGCCACCACAGGTGAGCTGCTGTATTGCAGGGCCAACACAGCAGCTGCCACCGTGGCTGGCCCCCAACTCAGTCCCTGTGCCCTCCACCAGCCCGATCGCGGGCAGAACATAAAACAACCCCCACATCTCCCAATGCCCGATCGCAGGCAGAAAGTAACATGAAACACCTCACATCTCCCGATGCCCGATCGCGGCAGAAAGTAACATGAAACACCCCACATCTCCCGATGCGCTGCAGGCAGAACTGAACAACCCCTTTCAGTGCCCGATCGTAAGCAGAAATAAAGCCCCCAACCTGAATATTCTCCTGGTGGTCCAGTGGACCGTAATGCCCGATGCAGGGCAGAATGTCAAGTTTACAACCCCCAAACATCTCCTGGTGTCTAGTGTCCCCCACCCCACCCACTCCACGGCCCCTCCACCCGCCTCCCCGGCAGCCGGGTGGCAGCATCCACCGCCTGCCGCACGCGCCGCCCGACTGACTGTCGGTTAGGGCTGCATGCCGATGTGCAGAGCTACAGCCAATGGGCATGCAACCCATACACATGATAAAGTCTCAGATTTGTGAATGATGTTCATTCACAAATCTGACTGTGAAGTACGGTGGGCTGCACGCCCATTGGCTGTAGCTCTGCATCATCGGCTGCAGCCCACCGACAGTCAGTCGGCGGGCGGCGGGGCAGGCATGGTGGGATGCTGCTGCCCGCCTGCTGCCAGGGGAAGCGGGTGGAGGGGCTTCGTGGGTGGGTGGGTGGGGGACACTAGACACCAGGAGCTGTTTGGGGGTTGTAACTTGACATTCTGCCCGCGATCGGGCATTATGGTCCACTGGACCACCAGGGAGATATTCGCTGGGGGCTTTATACATTCTGCCCATGATCGGGCACTGGGGGTTTGTTTCATGTTCTGCCCATGATCGGGCATCGGAGCTTATTTGGGGGTTGATACACGCTCTGCCCGCGATCGGGCATCGGAGATGTGTGGGGTGTTTCATGTTACTTACTGCCCACGATCGGGCATCGGAGATGTGTGTGGGGGTTTATGTTACTTACTGCCCGCGATCGGGCATCGGAGATGTGTGGGGTGTTTACGTTACTTACTGCCCACGATTGGGCATCGGGAGATGTGGGGGGAGTGTATTCAGACATACTGCCCGCGATCGGGCTTCGGGAGATGTTGGGGGAAGAGTGTATTCAGACATACTGCCCGCGATCGGGCTGCAGGGTGCGTCGGTCCCCGACGGCTGCTGCCTGGCAGGGCGTGCCAGGCGAAGTCCCGGGATCGGCGCACCTACATGCTAATGGCATGCACCAATATAACAGATGCACTGGGCCCCCTGCACCTGCATGGAATTATGGCCCTATTTGCATGTCACCTTTGAATATCGAAATTTGGCGTGATGGCGCAATGGTACTTGCGCCACCGCAAGTTTAATGCTCAACTCTGGCAACTCTGCGGTGGTGCAAGTTCCACTGCACCATGCACAGTGGTTGTGGTTGGGTGATATTCAAAGGAGTTGCTCAATAGCTAAACCTTGAATATCGCCTCGGCCACACCCCAGCAACTATTTTGAGCAGCTCAGGGGCTTTCGCCTCAGAATGGCGCAGTTTGAATATCTGGGCCTGGATATATAATATATGAACAGTGACAACATAACACCTCAGTAATAGTATACAATGCAGAGAAACATTTGTTAAACATAGTCATAAGTGGAGAACAGTTTGGAAATGGTGGTTCAATTCCTTTGTGGTGTATAATGAGTCTAGTAACAGTAGCTGGAAGTACTAATGAGGATAATTGTTACGTAATGGTATATTACATACAATGCCATAAGAAACAAGACAGACAGTGAGTTAAAAAAAGGAAAAAAACAAACAGTGTAACAGGGTAGAAAGGGGGTGGTAGGCTAGGTGAGATAGAGTACAGGCAGGGTGGTAGGGGATAGACAAGGGACAGATGAAGCCTCGGAGAGGACACAGGACAGGAGGGTGGGGACCACAATTAGGTATTATAGAAACATGAAGGAGAGGCCACAAGGTCAGGTGTAGCAGAGAAGACAATGCCATCGTGGTACACTATAAGTGCAGGGAAGTTTAGGATCGGAGAAAGCAGTTGCAAATTTCCTTGACCGAATGATCATATAGTGTCTTGAAGGAGGATAGTCTGACTGGAGTACTAAGCTTTAGTGATTTTTGTATTTTGTTCCATAGAGACAGCAGCACAAAGCTTATAGCCATTCTCCCAAAGTGTTTTTTTTAGCTTAGATACCTTTAAGAAAATAAAGGAGTAGCTTCTCTATGCATAGTTCCCAAGCTGGCATAGCAGAAGACAATCAGAAGTATACTGTATATGGGCAGTTTTTTGATAATAGCTCTGAAGATCCAGAGTATAGCACTTCGGTTTCTCCTGTACTGAAGGGAGGACCACCCCATGGCAACATAAAAGACACAGTGATGAGTGGAAAAAGGTAGGCCAGTAATGAATCTCAGAGCCCTGTGATACAACGTATCCAATTTAACAAGATGACAGACAGGGCAGTGACTATAGAAACATAGAAGTTGATGGCAGATAAGGACCGCAAGGCCCATCCAGTCTGCCCATTTCTTTTTCTGCCTTATAAATGTGCCATCGGCCGTTGCTCTGCCTATGGCCTACCTAGTCATACTTATCTGTATTGCACCCTTATGCCTATCCCATGCCTGTTTGAAGTCCTGCACTGTATTCATATCCACCACTTCCTGAGGAAGGCCATTCCATGCATCTACCACCCTTTCTGTGAAAAATAACTTCATCACATTACCCCTTAATCGGCATGCCTCTAATCTCATGCTGTGTCTTCTTGTCCTGCTATTTTTTTATATTGAAACATGTTAGACTCTTTCACCTTGTTAATGCCCTTAAAGAGTTTGAATGTTTCGATTATATCACCTCTCTCCCTCCTTTGCTCTAGGGTATACATATTGAGCTCCATTAATCTGTCCTCATATGTTTTCTGATGCAGTCCCTGCACCATTTTGGTTGCCCTTCTCTGGACTGCCTTAATTTGGTTAATGTCCTTGTAAAGGTGTGGCCTCCTGTACTGCATGCAGTACTCCAGATGGGCCTAACCAGTGTCTTGTAAAGAGGGATTATTACCTCCCTCTTATGACTTGTGATACCCCTACTAATACACCCTAACATCCCCCTAGCCTTACCTACTGCTTTAGAGGTCTGCTTGAATGATTTAAGGTCATCGGTGATGATGATGCCCAAGTCTCTTTCTTCCCTTGTGACTGCCAGCAACTCCCCTTCCAACATGTAGGTGGCTTCAAGGTTTTTCTTCCTTATGTGCATGATCTAGCACTTCTTTGCATTAAACCCCAGTTGCCACTGTTCTGACCATTTTGCTAGTTTATCCAGATCTCTTCTCATTCTGCCCACCTCATCTGGATCATCTACTATGTTGCAGATCTTGGTGTCATCAGCAAACAGACAAACCTTACCCTCCAGTCCATCTGCAATGTCACTGATGAAGATATTGAAGAGGACTGGCCCTAGGACTGATCCCTGAGGTACCCCACTTTGTGACTTGCATCTCTTCTGACTGTATACCGCTTACTACCACTTCTGTTTTCACCACAACCAGTTTGCCACCCAGTTGACCAACTTCTGACCCACCCTGAGCCTACCCAGCTTATTAATCAATCTTCTATGTGGAACACTATCGAAAGCTTTGCTGAAGTCAAGGTAGGCAACATCAACTGCTCCCCCTTGGTTCATCACTCTGGTTACACGGTCAAAGAAATCTATGAGATTAATTTGACATGACCTTCCTTTTGTAAACCCATGCTATCTTAGATTCTGTGCTCCTATGGATTCCAGGTGTTGCACTATCCTTTCCTTAAGGAGTGCCTCCATAATCTTGCCCACTACTGAGGTAAGACTGACTGGTCTGTAGTTCCCTGTCTCCTCCCTGCTACCACTTTTATGGAGTGGGATCACATGAGCCCTTCTCCACTCTTCTGGGGCCTCTCCTGTGCTCAGAGACTCGCTAAACAGTTCTGATAATGGCTCTGCTAGTTCCACCCTTAGCTCCTTTAGTACCTTGGGATGTATGCCATCAGGTCCCAATGTCTTGTCCACCCTGAGCTTATCGAGCTCTTGTAGGACCCTTTCTTTTGTGAAGGGACTAGTACTCACCTCCCTACTCCCTGTGTCGATGGTGCTGAGCTGTGGTCCCTGCCCTACCTTCTATTCAGTAAATACTGAGCAGAAGTATCTATTTAGGATAGATAGTTTTACATGGTCCTCCTCCTCACACACCCCCTTATTTCCTTTGATCTTAGCAACAACCCCACTAGTCTTTCTCCTTTCACTAGTGTATCTATAGAAAGACTTGTCACCTTCTTGTACTGTTTGTGCTAGTGTTTCCTCAGTTTGGGCCTTTGCCTGACTTTCTGCCTTCCCTGCTTCCCTTAGAGAAGTTTGGTATGCCTCACTATCTTCATCCCGTTGCATTCCCTTATATTTCCTGAAAGTCAGCCTTTTGACTCTAACATTTTCTGCTACTGTTTTTGAGAACCAAAGTGTTTTCCTTCTTCTTTTGCACTTCGTTTTCTCTCTAACACAATGGGATGTTGCTTCAAGTATTGCATCCTTAAGGCTTGCCCACTTTGCCCATTCCCCCTCACCTGTATTTCTTTTTGCCAGGGATAGCTTAACTCTGTTGGCCATCTTATTAAAGTCAGCTCCTCTGAAGTCCCATATTTTTGCCTTGGAATGGGGGTAGTGGCCAAATTGAACTGTACCATGTGATGGTCACTAGCCCCCAGGTGACCTTCTATCTAGAGATCTGTGATCCTTTCCCTATTAGTCAGTAATAAATCTAGAATAGTCCTGTCTCTTGTGGGTTGTTGAACCAGTTGTTTGAGGCCCTCCCCCTGCAAGGAATCCACCATGTGTCTAGTTCTGTCAGATGTTCCCGCTGGTATTGGCCAATCTGTATCTGGCATGCTAAAGTCTCCCAATATCAGAACCTCCCCTTTACCTGCCATGTTTTGTTTATCTTCTAACAGTAATGTGTCTATGTCCTCCCCCGGTCTGGGGGCCTGTAGACAACCCCAGTTCTTATGGCTGTCCCATTTCCTGTTTCCAGGGTGACCCACAGTTCTTCTGGCTCCTTATGTGTATTCTGAATTTCTGTAGCTTCGATATTTTCATTGACATACAGGGCCACTCCACCCCCCCCTTTTGCACCTTGGTCTCTTCTGAACAGTACATAGCCAGGTACTGAAGTCTCCCAAGTGTGGCTACTGGTAAATCACATCTCGTTAATTGCTACTGTGTCCAGTTTAGCCTCTGTTATTATTGCCTGCAGGTCTGGGATCTTTTTTCCTGGCTGCGAGCATTTGTGTACATGATTTTCCATTGGCAAGATTTTGGTGTGTTAGTTGTTGGGTGAAGTCTGGTGTGATGCAAATGAACTGCAAACATGCTGAACTCCTGTTTGACCACTAGCTGAGGGGGGGAAGGGTGTTCTTCCTATTCGACGTATGGGGTGTTGCACCCCTCTCCCCATTTGCTAGTTTAAATATTCTGCAAAGACATCAAACTTCTGCCCCAACACATTGACCCCTTCCTTAGTCAGATGCAGTCTATCAGATTTAAAGAACTTTTGCTCCCAAAACTGTTGCCAGTTCCCTACAAACTTGTGTCCTTTTTCCTGGCACCAGCACATGAGCCACATGTTTAGCTCCCCTATCTCCCCTTCTCTGACCTTCCAACCATCTGTCCCCCTCTCCGAGACTGGCAGGATCTCAGAGAAGGAGATGTCAGATAAAATGGATGATAGTTTGTCACCCAGCCTAGTCAGGTGTTCCTTGGTCTCCTCAGCTGACCGGCTGGTGAGATCATTAGTCCCTATGTGTACCAGGATGTCAATGTTTTCTCCTGCTTCCTGAAGAATTTTACCAATGCAGTCAATGTCTCTCCATGCTGATGTACCTGGGAGACATCTGACCATTACCTCTGGCTGGAGATAGGTATCAACTCCCCGAATTATGGAGTCTCCTATAATAAGAAGTTTTTTTGATTTCCTTTTTGCTTTTTTTGTTTTGGTTCCTGTTTTGGGTGAGTTTTCTTGTGCTGTTGTGTCCTGCTCTGCAGTGTCCTCTGCCCCTTTGTTTGATTTCAGAGATAGAGGCAAATACCTGTTTGTAGTTTTTATATGGTTTGTGGAGGTAATATGTTGGAAAGCACTGAGTGATGGGGTGCACAATTTGCCCCTCCTAACCACCTGTCAACCTCCCAGACCAACTACCCTCTGTGGTTGAGGTGCTTCTTTTGGATATTGGAGAAATGGCGGGTGGTTCTGATAATATATTTCCTCTTGACTATGAAATTTTAGGTGCACAATCTCTGCTCATGCTGCCTGGAGCTGAGCACAAAGATCTACAATGGCCCAGCATGTAGAACAGTTTCCTAAATCCTGTAAAACTGTCCTTCTGAAAAGTGTTGAGCAGTACCTGCAGTTAATGATATCCATTCCAGATAAGCTGCTGGGTTTATAACCTGGTCAGAGTAATTAGAAGGAAGAAAATAAAAGCAAAAGTTTGATTCTGTGTTTTGTTTGTTTTTGTATAACTTGTTATAACAAGTTAAATTACTAGTGTCCCTGTAAATGAGGTCACCTTGTGGGTACCCCACTGATCTGCCCCTTCCTGCTTTGCCACAGGAAATGTCATGAATGTGCTACTCTATAAAAGGAGTATAGTGTGGGGTGGTTGGGGATGGGGGTGAGTGGCTGGGCCCTCCCCCTGCTGAAAAAGAAGAACCACAGACGAAAGAAATGAGAAGGTAAGAGCAGAAACAATCAGTCAGCAATGAATGCAGTAACCCTGAAAGTTTATTCTAATGATAGATAAAACTGTAAAACCTGTAAAGCACCACCTGTAATAATTTCACAGAAGATATACCCTGTAAGAAACACTTTGCTACAGAGAAAATAAAGCAGTAGCAGAAGATATGCCTTGCAAAAGACAATTTGAATCAGAAGATTACAGCAGTAATCTGTTAGCACACACCTGTAGGCACACCTTGTAATAATGCAGCAGCAGGTATACCCAGCAACAACAATTTGAATCAGAGAAAAATAAAGCAATAAAATGTTAGCAACAAACAATAACAATACCTGTGAGTACAGAATAAAAACAACACACAGTAAATATGACTAGCCAAAAGAAGTCTTAATCCTTTCCCTTGCTCTGGTAAGTTTCTTCACTCTATCCTTTCAAGCAACCTAGAAGGAAAAAGCTCAGGTGAAGCTAGGTGCCTTGGCCAGCAAACCTAGTCTTAAAGTCTGCATAGTCGACCAAGGAGAGAAATGTTGTTTGTACCAGCTGCCGCTTGGCATCGCTAGTAAGGAAGTTATTTATCCTGAAAAAGTGTCCACGCTTATGCCTCAGTTTCTTTAGCAGATCTTCGATATGGTCCATACAGGAAAGTCTATGGTTGAGCCACACTCCCAAGTACTTACATTTATTGACAAATTCTAAGTTTTCTCACAGGATTGTTGTGATCTGTGGAATGGAGCCAGCACTGACTGGGTTTCACCATGGAGAAGCAGAGAAAATAGCATTGCCTTAGGTTTTTTTTTTTTTGGCATTTAATAGGAGCATTTTGTTTAGGAATTGGCTCTGAAGTAGACTGAATTCAGATTGTAGGTCTCCACAGGCAGCTTCTGGTGAAGGAGAACTTAGATAAAGAACCATGTCATCTGTGAACAGATGGATAGTGGCCTTAGTTATTTTGATGTCAATGTTGTTTATGTAAATTGTAAACAGTAGGGGACCAAGAATCGATCCCTAGGAGATCCCTCTTTGCAGAGGTTTAAGGGGAGAAAGGTCACCTTCTGCCTTGCCTTGCTGCCACTGGTCAGAGAGGTAGTCAGCAAACCAATGCAAGGATAGTGAGTCCTGTCCTATTGCCCTCAGGGAGGAAAGGAGCAGGCCATGTTCAACGGTGTTGAAAGCCTTACTTAAGTCTAAGAACACTGCATAGATGAGGTTTTGATTCTCCAGGTCTCACTACCAATCATTAGTCACTTTGGCTAGGGCCGTAATGGTGTTATGCTGTGCTCTAAAGCCAGATTGAATTGGGTTTAGAAGATTCATAGTTTCTACATAGTTTCTCAAGTGCTTGCTTACAATTTTTTCCAACAGTTTGGACAGTATAGGGAGTAGAGAAATTGGTCTATAGTTGTTAAGATCACAAGGGTCCACAGATTTAAACAGAGGGATAACATGAGCTGTCTTCCATAAGGGTGGGAAGATTCTGAGGGACAGTGACAGATTGAATAGGTGGGTAATTGGTACAGCGAAAGCATGGTAGGTTACCTATAGAATGTATGGATCTAGACAGTCAGCACCCGCACTCTTTTTGGTATCCAACTGTAATAGAAGTTCCTTGACCTCTTTCAATGAAGTAGACTGGAGAGAAAAGATTGAGTTGGTAAGAAGAGGTTAAGAGTTTTGCGCACCCAACTGGGAGCATAAAGAACATGCAGGGGAGTTGTCAAATGCCAGCTCTGCGGTGGCAAAGTGGTTGTTAAATGCATCCAGGATCTCCATTTTGTCGCAGATAGTGGCACTGCCAGAGGTAATCTTTGCAAGTAAGGGGTTCCCTGGGGTATGTCAGGACATATCCTTAATGGACTTCCAAAATTTAGAGGAGCTTCTGGAAGCAGAATCCAGTTCTGAACAATAAAAGGAGGCCTTAGTATCTCTTATCATCTTGGTGCATGTATTCCTAGCTTTCCTGAAGTGACACCAATCCATTGGGACCTTAGTTGTTCATGCTTTTTTCCAAAGCTTGTCCCTGTCCAGCAGTGCTGTTTTGAGTTCTAAAGAGAACCAGTGACAGGTTCTACTCCTTACCCTAACCTTCTCAAGAGGGGCATACTTATTTAATGCCCAAATCAGAATTTCAGAAAAGATGTCATATGCCAAGTGGACCGAGTTAACTAGGTAAAAGTCCTGCCAACACAGTGAGTATTTTAACTCATCAAGATAGGCAGACTGACCAAAGTTACATCTGGACCTCTTAGTAGAGAACTTCCATGAGGATACTGGATTCTGGAATGATCTTAGGCCGGCAATGATGCTATGGTCACTAACATCAGAGAAGAAGGTTCTTGCATGGGAGAACAGGTGTGGTTTACTTACTAACATGACGTGAAGCAGTGTACTATTATCAGAGTTCTTCTTATTAGGGTGCGTAGGCTCACCAATAAGTTGCATCAGCCTGTGGGCATTACAGAACTCCTTAAGTGGTGCAGCAGCCTTGGATATCAAATCAAAGTTAAGATCCCCAAGAATAACTGTTTCAAGGGAGCCATGCCCTATAATAGTAGTTAGATAGGTGAGGATTTGAGAGCCAGCAGATGGGGGTCTATGGCAACCTATGACACAAAGTGTAATAGAGGAGGATAGCTCAACCTTTAGTGATAGGCATTTGAATTGGTTTGCAACAGATAACAACTCTAGGCATGAAACTGAGTAATTATCCTTGATGTAGATGGGCACTCCTCCACCTCTAGTGAGCCTGTCAGCTCTAAATAATGAATAGTCTGGGATGTTAATTTCCATTTCAGGCGTAGAGGGTCTGAGCCATGATTCAGAGATCACCAAAACATCCAGTGTAGTATGATTGACCCAGGCCTGGATCAAGGTAAGCTTTTTTAACAGGCTGCATGCGTTCATATGCATAAAGCACATTCCTTTTAGTTTTGATGGATCCGATGGGGAAGTAAGAACTTTAGCTGGGCCAGGGTTAAGCTCTATGTCTCCTGAGCACAACAGAATGAAAAGTAAAAGCGTCCTTAGCACAGCAATAGTCATTTTGTGATCCCTTGCCTGTACTTGTCTACAAGGGGTGTCAAGCTAAGTAAATAGAACCCCGTATTTAGATCTAGTCTGTCCTAAGAAAGCAGTTACCAAGACCCTGGCTGTGAGATGTAAAGAGAGGAAAGTGCACAGTACAGTGATGGATATGCCCTGTAGGGGCAGTTCGGCCCAAGTCCCGCCACTAATAGTAGTTCGAAATAAAGGGCTGCAGGTGGAAGAGTCTAAGAGCACAAAGATTATTATAGGATGAATTACAGTGCACATGACAGCCCACTGGAAGGCTATGTTCCCCCCGGCTAGAAGATTGGGGGAGCTTGTGTACTGTGCATGGCACCAGGAAAAGAAGGAACAGAAAACAGAGCCAGTGGAGCACCCACATGGTGATGCCTTGCATAAAGCAGACACAGTTGATCTGTCTGGTCCTTGCAGCCTATAGATTGAATTAGCAACCTATGCAAATGCAAAGGTGCCAGCTACTGGGATGTTTGGCTATGACTGGGTATGCCACCATAGGCAGTGGAAGTGTAAGAATTGAAAGGGTATATAGTCGAATTAGGGTGAGGTCCCTAACAATAGGGCAGGTTAGAGCAGTAATTGAGAGGAGTTAACTGGAGAATTGAAAGAGTATATAGTCAAATTAGAGTGAGGTCCCTAACAATAGGGCAGGTTAGAGCAGTAATTGAGAGGAGTTAACTGGAGTGGCTGGAGAAAAAGTTGAGAGCAAATGTGTGACCCTGTGGGTGAGACTGCTTTAAAAAGGGGTGGTAAGAAAGTGGGTTAAGTCAGGTATTGAAGACAGGGAGGCCAATAGCATAATAATGTGCAGCAGTGGAGTAACCAATCAGCTGCTAGGCTGAGGAAAAGGGTTGAGCAAGGGTCTGTTTAGTACTGTAAGGAGGTGGGGGAGAGGGTGTTCAGATGTTAAATGAGCTGAGGCAAGTAAGACAATTTACAAGTCCTCATGAAGTATTGTACCAGCTGGGGACCTTACTGAAATTAAGGACAATTTATAGCAACCATGAAGTGGTGGATAAATACTTGGGAACTGACTAAAGTCAGGCAGATAGTTATTTAATTGTGCTTAAGATAATCAGTCATTTTTTTAACTTAACTAGATTACTGGGAAATAGATATTGACCTACTGTATGGCAATGAGTTTGATGGCAATCTAATGTATAATCAGTACAATTCATGGATAACTCAGAGATAATTTGAAGAAAGGTTCATTAGTATTTTGGACCTTATTGAACTAATTATTCTTAATTAACTTTAGCATTAGTACGCAAGTAAACTTGTAAAGATGTATGTATCTATAATTGTCCTTGAAATTTTATCCCCTGTGAGATATTTGCACTGTTCTTGGATGTATGTACATTTTATGTGTTCTATTTTTTTAAAAGCTTTTGTGCCAAACAAATAAACCTCTCTTGAAAGGCTAATGGATTGTAGTAGAACAACACATTTATCTCCACACATGAATGGCAAGAACTTCATAACTAACTTGTGGCTTCACTTCCTCCTTTGAGATACTATAAAAGTATCCTTATTTCACTGTGTGAGCACAGAGTCCTTCAGACCCTGCACTCTTATTCCTCCATTGTGATAGTATAACAGTATCCTTATTTCACTGGGGCCCTGCGCTCCCATCCCTCCATTGAGATAGGAGAACAATATAGGTGGGAGTGCAGGGTCTGAAGGACTATCACAATAGAGGGATGGGAGTGCAGGGACCCAGACCCTCTGCTCCCAATGTAAAATAAGGATACTGTTATACTATCTCAATGGGTCAACTTTATGAAGTCACTTTAGAATCCGATAGGCTCTATTTTTCTACTGTGATATCAAGACATCTGTAGAGCTCTGCCCTGCAGGTGTAAAAATAGTACACAATAGACTTTCATACTATGTTATATGGGGGGGGGGTAATCTATTTGGCTACCAGTATATGTAAATCATGCTACACTGGCAAAACAGAATGGCCTTTGAAAATACAGGTGAGGGAGCATTTGGGGTCCATGAAAAACCAGGATGAACATACAGTAACACACTTTACAAGCATTTGTACAGAGTTACATACCCAAATGGACATTAGTTTAAGTTCTAAGGAATTGAAAAAGTAGCTATGGGAAAGAGGAAAGGAGAATTAGACTTCCTTATCTTAAAACAAGAGTTCTGGGGCCAGATATTACAAACTGAGTGCTGGGTGCAAACTGATTGTGCTGTGATTGTGCCATGTTTGCACCAGACTACCATGTTCAGGCAGTCAGATAGCACTGGTGCAATGCGTTAGGTCTGATACTAAAAGCTAATGTATGCATGGTCTGAAATGAGGGGCAGGGAGATGCATACAGGCGAACCAGCATATTCAAAACAACAGTGCCACGCAACGTGCGTTAGCATGTCATGTAGCATGGCGCAAATTACTGTGAATGAAAAGGTCCTCTTAAGTCTGGGCTATCTACCGATGGTGGCATGGACACAGCAGCAGCAACACAAGTAGCATAGAACAGCTGCTCTAATAGAACCTGGTGGTCTAGTGGCCCTCCCCGATCCCTCTTACATGATGTAAGATTAGAATTCATTTGTCCTGGTGGACTAGTGGCCTCCCCAGCCCTGATCCCTGAGATGTGTGGTATTCAACAAAGTAAATTTTCCCTAGTAGTCTAGTGGCCCTCCTCCCCGATCTCTGACCCCCCATACATGCGGTAATGTTATAAGTCACCTTCCCTGGTAGTCTAGTGGCCCCCCTCCCCAACCCCCACATACATGTGGCAATATAAGACTTAATCTTCCCTAGTATCATTGGGATCCCAGCTCGCACGGGGGACTTGCGCAGCATTAGGTCTTTGCACAAAATAAAACACAAGAGTGATTGAGTAATTCAAAAACAAAAACAGAAAACATGAGCAGCAACAAAACTGGAAAGCTGTAGAGAGTGAGATGCAAGGTAGCAGTGACTGGCCATGTCAGGTATGCTGGGGGAAAATGCAGGAGTCTGCATGCACCAATGAGCCCCCGGGGTCCATGTGAGCTGCATCCCCACAGCTGTTCAGTGAACTGAACCTCAGCTGCAGCATCAGCAGCACCAGGGCTTGCACTCACCAGCACCGGGCTACCTGTTTACATTTCGGAGGGGCTTTGCACATTGCATCCTTTGGTGGCTGGAGGCAAAGGGATGCCATAGCAACTTTCATCAGGACTGACTGACATCGCTGGCACCTCATTTAATTTTGATTATGTTGTGCACTGCATCATCTATGGGACCCAGGGCAACAGACATGGATGTGCTGGTGAGTTACAGTATTTTCCTGGAGCTGCAACTGGTCCACGGCACACAATACTTCTCAGCTATTCCGTCTCTGGAGGAGAACTGGCAGCAGGTGAACTGCACTTTGATTTATTTTAAGAACAAAATCTGCTCCTGTCTGGCCTGATTGAGTCTATAGGATCCATCTCAGCACCTCTTGGAAAATGGTACTGCTGGGATGTGGCAAAGAGTTGCAAGTCCCCGTAACTGTCAACCCTAAGCTTTGTAAAGGAAAAAAACATCCTACGTATCATAACTCAGAATGTGAAGTGCTTGTAGCTTAGCATTTAAAGTTTGAGCCCCGGGCCCGCTGCTTGTGTAGGAGGAGGGTTAGGAGTGGATATTCAACAGGATGTCATAAAGTACATTATACATGTGTATTTTATATAAAGGATGTGGCTTGTGAAATGTGAGAGGTTAAAGAGAGAAAGACATGTCAGCAGCAGCAGTGATCATCTAGAGTTGACCAAACAAAAGGGGGCTTTCTGGTTGGGACCATGGATGGGTCTGTGTGCCTTTGTGTTTTGTGGATTTCTGTTGTTTCAGGTTTGACTTGTAGGGAAAGTTCCATAATCCAGGATATGCATCAGTGTGTTTGGGGCATGATTTGTTAAACAGAACCAAGCATGTTTTGGGTCCAAGCGATCATTGACACAACCATCAGAGGGTAGTCTTGCAAAGCAAATTTTTACAATAATATCACTGTGTATAGATCGTTAGGTGTACAGTATGTTCATAGTAATGATGAAGCATTCCTGTTGTTGCAAGGTGTCAGATGATGAAATGCCATGTGCACAAGGACAGACTGTAAGAGACAGAGCCATGGCAATACAAACTATGCATGCCTGTGTAATGTAATCTATTCTGTTTTATTTTACCCTAATATTGTTTGTTGCCATTGATAATATAAATGGCCCACTGTGATTGTTTGCGTTAATAAACAACATTCATCTTTACTGCCCTCCCTTCCTGCAGCACAGCACTGCCACATCACCTGATGATGCTGTGGCGCTGTCTGGAGACAGAGAGCTGTAGAGAGATGCCCAAGGGGGTGTACCAAACAAGGATCATGTGTCCTGATACACTGGGGCTCATCCACTACCCTATTCCACACCAGTTACTGAGACTGTTTATTTAGCAGAGGGATGAAAGATTGTTGATACTTTGGAGACACAAGTCTATAGTACAGGCTGGAGCCCTAGCTGTTGAGTCTGCTAACTTCTTTTATGGCACAGAAGTGTACAGGCAGTGTTCTATCCCCACCACATGCAAATTGTAGTGTGTGTTTATTTTTTTTTTGGGGGGAGGCACTGAGAAATTGTTACATGAGACCAATCTTGGGTTACGGTTACACTCTTCAAGGAGCAGGAACCAGCTGTGTGGATGGCTGATGCACCATGCCACCTATTAGGAACAGGACTGTCTGTCTGTCTGCAAGTCAGAAAAGCTAAAGCTAAGGTCTGTCTGCAATTCAGAAAGGCTAGGGGAATGGGGTAGCATCCTATTACATTTTTGGGCAGACTAGATGGATCTTGTGGTCCCCTTCTACCATCACATTCTATGTTTCTATGGTGATCTAGTGCCACCCCCAGCCCCGATCCCCAATCCCCAATACATGTGGTATTAAATAAGTTACACTTTCCCTGGAAGTCTAGTGTCCCCCCAGCCCCAGTCTCCCATAATACACATTAAATTATCCAGTGGACTGCTCCAGCCCTGATCCCTGTAAATTGCATATACTAAATACCTGATGGTCTAGTGGCCCCACACCCAGCAGTGCCTACCACCTCGCACCCCCATCCCATAACTGAGCTGGTGACTGACTCAGTCCACTGCTCACCTCTGCAGCCAATGAGGGGGCAGAGGGGGCAGATGGCCAGCCTAGGCCACTCCATATGCCATTGATGTGACATGCTGCACACAGAGGGCACCACATATGTCACCATCATCCGGCATCAGACCCAACCCTGCTAGGTATTTGTGGGTGCCCCAGCACCCTGTGGACACCATGGCAGTGTGTTCATGCAGTGCACACCTCTAGACCCCCATTGAGGTACACCAACACAATCCAGCACACATATACAGTACTGGGGGCATAGAGAGTGATTAGGGGAAGGTGTTCAAGCGGCCACGCAGCACCACATAGTGGGTGCTGCCACACATCTGGGGCCATCCACTCATGGCACATGTTTCAGTGTTAGGAGAGCCCCTGCCATCAGTGTGTCTGTCCGATGATATGTGTCTGCCCCCCCCCCCGGGCACATGCAACAGACATGTACAGACACCACATGGCTAACCATGTGCATGGAACTGTGAGAATACCATGTCATTGGCACAGCATACATGGGTCATGGGACAGCATGACAGTGGTGTCCACTGCCAGAACACACTTGCCAGCTGAGCCTGTCACTCTGTGGCTGGCAGCTGTCATTGATGCCTGCCACACTGTAGGCATTGCTGTGTCTCTTACAATACTGGCCACTACGTTACTGTAGCACCTGTTATGCCCTGTAGTAGTGACAATTATATGTCTATGGCATGCAGCACCACCACCCATGCCTGTGGTGCTAGTCCTCTGGGGCACATTGGTCTCTGCTGCTGTGTATAAACATAGCCTGCAACTACTGAACTTTTCATCAGATCTGACAGACAGGTGGGGCTGTGAGCAAACCCAGCCTGTGGCTACTGACCTGTAGTTCCAGTTTGACATACAGGTGGAGCTGTGTGTACCATGAAATATCGCTAGGCAAACTACATGGTAATGCAGGCAAAGCAGACCATAATGAGATGCTAATGTGGTTGCTTGCCTATGGATTGCCTAAGAAGGCTCATTTATATAGGAGCTTTGAATATTGCAAAATTTAGCACTGGGCTAATGTGTTTGCACTGGGCTAACGTGTTAGCACCAGGCAAATGAGTTAGCCACAGCCAAACATTTCAGAACCATAGCACTGTTCTGCAGTGTTTGCCCTGCAATGTTGTTTGCAGTTGTTGTGTACCACTTCTTTGCTAGCACGCACTCAGGCCATGTAGCTCAGCCCTGCCATTCTCCACTTCTGTGTGCACTGGGCTGCTGTTGCAGTTTGCACTGTCAGGTTGCTATATTCAGAGCTGTCTTATTTACTGGGCTAACTTTGCACTGCACTCACAGCCCTGTTTGCATGCCTTCATTTGCACTCTATATTTAACTGATTTAACCCCTGGGCTATTCCTTTGACTATAGCGTGCAAATAGTTTTGGGTTATTTTTCTACACTGGGCAGTGCTAATTTTGCCTTGGGCAAAGTTTTGAATATGTTGCCCCGGATTTTAAATCTTTGGGGACTTTTTCTCCTGGTTTAAATGACAGCATAGATCTGAGGCCTTTTTTAAAATAAAGAATGAACATGTAGCTCGGATGCACCTGGTAAATCACTGATTAGGCTTATTGGCCTTATATCTGATTCTTACAAATACTATTTATGAACTACAGCTTTGTCATAGGCTTCAGTCTGGATTCCTGTGATCAGCTTCTAATATCTTTTCCTTTATGGGGGCAGTCACCTTTAATTCAGTATGAAATTTGATTGGCAAAAACATTTAAAACACTAATAGGCATTCATATTTAGGTGATCCCATGTTTTAACAAAATACTAGTCAACTGCTCTATTTTTAGGATTCTTCGGAATGTCTAAAATTGCATTAACTGCACTGTGGTGGGGCACTTACAGTATAAGAAATAGCTAAATATTATTCTTAAGTCTACACTGAAGGAAGTCTACACTGTTAAAAATGATCACCTATTGTATGCCAATATAACATCCAGTGGCAACTTTATTAGCGATCACCTTAAATTTGTTTTGCATAGCAATTTAATTGTGTATGATTTGTACCATGGAAAATCATCAAGAGTACCCTTTTGTATTTTTTAATGCTATACAAGAGCATTCTGGGTTGTTAATTATGTTTTTAATTTGTATGCACATTATCCTGGCCTCTCACAATAAATTTGCTGAGATAAAAACCAAGACTAATGACCACAGACACTCTCCCTGATAATGTATTAATTGTGCAAAACCAGTTGGAGGTACTTGTGGTAAGTTACACCAACATCTTCACTCTTTGGGGCTCAGCAAGTTTGTAAGTCATCTTTTCACAGAATAAAAGTACCTATATAGCATGTGTGGGCTTGTTTTCACTGAGCCGTGCTGCTTTTAGAGATTTTGAGTTGCAGTGGCCTGAGTGTGCATGCCATGCAGCTTAAATGGTTTTTACCATAGAAAAGTAGGAATACCAACTCTGCAATTTTGTAAAAGCAAGCCAGTGGCACTACCAGCAAACCAGACTATAGGGCAGAACAGTGCTCATTGGGAGGATATTGAAGTGGAGCTGCCAGAGCAGGGGGCATAACACTTATGTGGTGGTGAGGGAGAAGCAAAAGTACATGAAAAGGCATGGGAAAGCTTTAGACTCACATGAGACTAAGAGGAATGGAGAATGAAGAAGAAGTCAAAGATCAGAGAGGAGAAGATGTAGTGAGAAGTAGCAGGATATGAGGAAGAAGAGGAGGATGCACATGCAGGAGATGTGAAGGATGAAGCAGAAGTGGTTTAAGGCATGCTATCAGTTAGACAAACAAGTTCTGATGATGGCTGTGATACAGAGGAGTGGAAGCCATCATAGGGTAGATGGTCAAATTAAAAAAAATAAAAATTCAAGAAAGCACATAGGTAAGGAAGGGAAATCTAAAGACTAGGCCCACCCCCTGCACCCATCCCCCACATGATCAGTTTCATGATCAGGACAAAAATCAAAGTGCTGCCATCAGAGTTTGGCCTGAAAATAAAACAAAATGGTAATATTAAATGCATGCTGAAAATAGAAAATAAGAGTTAAAATCAATGTGTCAATTTTGGGCCTTCTTCAGGAATTTTCTAAAAGAGAAAAAAGCAAACCTAGCTTTGCTTTTTTTCACTTTTAGATAATTCCTGAAGAAGACCTAAGAGTCTCATTGTAACCCTTGTTCTGTTGCTGCCTGTGCTGCCCTGCCAGGGTATCCATCCCAGCCATGTCATTCCACTATAGCAGAAAAAAAGAAATCATTATGCATTCACTTGCCTATTGTTTCCACAAACATAGAAACATAGAAATTGACAACAGATAAGGACCGCTTGGCCCACCTAGTCTGCCCATTTCCCTACCTACAGGATAAGCTGCAGATCCTAGTTAACCAACAGCCTACTTCCTCCTACCCCCCACTAGAATTGCTTTATGTCTGTCCGATGCATTCTTGAATTCACCCACTGTTTTTGACTCTACGACCTCCTCAGGAAGGCTGTTCCATGTATCCACAACCCTCCCTGTGAAGAAATACTTCCTCTCATTACCTCTGAGCCGTCCCCTTCTCTATCTTCAAATTGTGACCCCTTGTTTTTGCACATCTCTTTTTCTGAAAGATGCTACCCTCTTGGACTTTGTTGATTGCCTTGAGGTATTTCAAAGTTTCTATCATGTCCGGCCTCTCCCACCTTTCCTCAAGGCTATACATCTTTAGTTCCTTTAGTCTTTGTTCATATGTCTTCTGACGCAGACCCTGCATCATTTTGGTTGCCCTCCTCTGGACAACCTCCACCCTGTCTGTGTCTTTACGGAGATGGGGTCTCCAGAACTGTACACAGTACTCCAGATGTGGTCTTACTAACTGTCTGTACAGAGGACCAACAACTTTTTGTTTTCTGCTGGTGATGCCCCTCCCTACGCATCCCAGTATCCCCCAATCCCTCCTTACTGCCTTCTCACATTGCTGGCCAACCTTTAGGTCATCTGATATGACTTCCCCCAGGTCCCTTTCCATTTTTGTTATTGTCAGTATCTCACCCCCCATTGTGTACTCTTCCCCTGGGTTTTTGTTTCCCAGGTGCATTACTTTGCACTTCTTTGCATTGAATCTAAGCTGCCATACATTTGACCATTCCTCCAGTCTTGCCAAGTCTCTTTTCATCCTTTCCACCCCACCTTGTTTATCAACTCTATTGCAGATCTTTGTGTCATCTGCAAAGAGACATACTTTCCTTTCCAGTCCCTCTGCAATGTCACTTATAAAGACGTTAAAAAGGACCGTCCCTAGTACTGAACCCTGTGGTAACCCACTAGTAACCCTCCTTTCTTCACTGTGAACTCCATTTACTATTACCCACTGCGTCCTGTTGTCCAACCAGTGTTTTACCCAGGCTACCAACCTAATACCCACTCCCAGGCTGGATAATTTGTTTATTAATCTTTTGTGCCGGACTGTGTCAAATGCTTAGCTAAAGTCTAGGTAGGCCATGTCCACAGCCCCTCCCTGGTCTACTGCTTTGGTCACCCAGTCAAAGAAATCAATTAGATTTGTCTGACATGACCTTCCTGCTGTGAATCCATGCTGCCTTGGGTCCTGTGCCCCACTGGCCTCTAGGTACTCAACAATTCTTTCCTTCAGTAGTGATTCCATTATTTTTCCTACCACTGAGGTCAAACTGACAGGTCTGTAGTTTTCTGCCTCTGTCTTGTTCCCACTTTTGTCAAGGGGAACCACATCCACCCTCCTCCAGTCCTCAGTTACCACCTCATCCTCCCATCATTTATTAAAAAGGGTAGTCAGTGGTGTTACTAGTTCTTCCCTTAGTTCTTTTAAAATCCTGGGTTGAATCCCATCAGGCCCCATTGCTTTATCCACCTTCAGTTTTAAGAGTTCTTTCAGAACTCTTACTTCTGTGAAAGGACTAATATCAACCCCCCCCCATCCAGAGTACTTCTATTGACCAGATTAGGTATTTCCCTCTGCTTTTCCATTGTGAATACTGAGGAGAAGTATTCGTTCAGTATCCCTGCTTTTTCACTGTCGCTCTCTGCCTAACCACCTTCCTCTTTGTTCAACCTCAGTATCCCTGCTTTAGCCTTTCTTTGCTCCTTAATGTACCTTTAAAAGGTTTTATCCCCCTTCTTAACCCAGTTGGCTATCTTTTCCTTGGTTTGGGCCATTGCTATTCTGACTGTCTTACCCGCTTCCTTCTGCTTTAACTGGAACAGTTCTCTGTCCTGCTTCTTCTGTGTTTCCTTATACTTCCTGAATGCTATCTGTTTTTTCTTTACCTTCCCCACCGCTTCTTTTGAGAACCATAGCATTTTTTTCTTTCATTTTGATTTGTTTATTTACTTCACACAAAGACTTGTTGGCTCTGTGATGGTGGTTTTGATGTTTCCCCATTGTTGCTCCACCCCACCTTCTTGCCTGTTTGCTAGTGCTTTTCTGAGGCACTCTCCCATGTTGAAAAAATCAGCCCTCCTGAAGTCCAATACCTTCACTTTTGTGTGGCTTGACTCTACAGCTAAGTTTATTGTGAACCACACTGTTTGGTGGTCGCTTGTTCCCAAATGGCTTCCCACTTCAAGATCAGAGACCCTCTCTCCATCCCCATTTAAGAGTACCAGATCTAAGATTGCTCTCTCCCAAGTGGGTTCCAAAACTAGCTGTCTGAGGCATATCCCCTGCAGGGCATCAAGAATGGCCCTGCTCTTGGATGTGGCTTCAGCAAAGGTGCTTCAGTCAACATCTGGCATATTCAGGTCCCCCATCAACAATATCTCCCCTTCCTCTGCCATCCCAAGGATGCCTTCTATCATTTCCTTATCTATTTCCTCCCCCTGAGATGGGGGGTCTGTATACAACCACTGTGCAGATTGCGTAGCCATTTCCAGTCTCCAGGGTGACCCACAGTGCCTCTTCTCATCGATGTTTACCCTTTAGTTCTGTTGCTTTGATCCCATCCCTTACATAGAGAGCTACTCCACCTCCTCTTCTTCCCTCCCTGTCCCTCCTATAGATTGTGTATCCTGGTATGTTGACATCCCAGTTATGGTTCTTTGTGTACCATGTTTCTGTGACTGCCACAATGTCCAGGCATCCCTCGTCTATCAAGGCCACCATTTCAGGGAGCTTTTTACCTAGATTATGGGCATTGGTACTCATTACTCTCCATTTTTTTATGGCTTTATTTCTTTTTGCCCCATCCCTGTCCCTACTGCCTTTGTCTTTTTCTCCATTTATCCCTGCCCTTCTCCCTATCGATTGCACTATTTTGGTGTTTACCTCACTAATTACCCTGATTTTTTGGGGGAGGTTAGGATTTCCCTTCTCCTCTTCAGTGCCTCCCCCCTTGGCTAGTTTAAATGCTTGCCACTGAAGCATTTAAACCTGTCACTTAGGATCCTGGTTCCCCTCCAGGATAGATGCAGACCATCACACCTGTATAAGCCTGCATCCCTCCAGGTGGAGCCCCATTCCCCAATGAAGCCAAATCCCTGAGCTCTGCACCAGCTTTTCAACCAGTCACTGAATCCCATGGTGTGGAGTGCCCTAGCCTCATCCATGCCATAGACAGGTAGCACTTCTGAGAAAGTTACAATGTGTGCTACTTGTCTAAGGCCCCTCCCCAACTCCACAAACTCCTGTTGCACTGCTGTGATCCCATTCTCAGCCAGGTCATTCGTTCTGAGGTGGATAATGATATCCAGCTCCCTCCCCCTTGCTGCTGCTCCCACGATCCTGAGGATTCATTTCCTGTCCCTCCAAGCCTTGACGCCAGGCAGGTACCTTACCTCCCTTTCCCCTCCCTCCCCCAGTTCTACCCCCTAACAATTGAGTCCACCACCAGGAGTTTTTTCCTTCCCCTGTGGGTTCCTGGCCACCCTCCTTTGGGTCTCCATTGTGGAGGTTCCCAGCATCCTCCTTGGTCTCCACTGCAGGTGCCTCCATAGAGGAACCATGCTTCACCAGAGTGGTGAATGAATTGTGGATAGGCAGAACTGGAGGGATGAGCTTCTGTTCCTCAACTTTCACCCTCCCTGACCCCACCATGGTCCAACCACTCCTCTTACTTGGCAACCTCTGAGGTAGTGGTGGTGGCCTGGGTGGTCCCTGAGTGGGGGAGCAGGTTTCCTGAATTCTTGCCAGGTCAGCATGGAGACAAACCACCTCCTCCCTCAGACCAGAGAGGTGCCTGCAAATAGGGCACAACGCAGTTTCCAGAATGTCTCCCGGAAGACTGCTGCTCCACAGCCAGTGCATTGCACCACTCCCCACATGTCTGTGTCCCTTCCAGTTACAGATGCTTTTTTGTTTTTTGTTCTTGTTTTAGTGTGTGCAAGTTTGTGAGTGTCTCTACCCTCTATTCAGTGTGCTGTGCCTTTATGGATATGAACAGGTGTATGTTGTTAGCAGTTTTGAGGAAGAGATGTCAGAGCCCCTGCTATAAAGGAAGTTATGTACTTGGGGCGGGTGGGGTGAGGGGAAGGGTGGGTGGGAGTAAACCTATGCTGTCCAGAAACAATCACCCACAGCTCTACCCTCCACCCCGGGAGTGCCTTCCTTTCAGACATCTATTTCACAAAGGCTAAGTAAGAGGTCTAGTCACAACTGACTGCAAATATCTCCAGCTACAGTTCTTCCTGGCAAATTAAAGTTAAAACTAAGAAAAGTCCACCCCGGAAATAGAATCAATACTAGTTACTTACACAGCTCCAAAAAGTAATAATTCAGTTCAGTGTAGTCTAGAAAATAACCTCCTTGATTCAAGGAAGCTGTGGCTGCTTTCTCACTCTCCCTGTCTTCAATGTGAGAAGGAGACTGCAACACCTCTGAGACAAAAAAAACAACCTTTTCAGCAAAAAATAAATAAATAAAATAGGGGCAGACAGTAATGTTGCTTAGCCTAATGATAAAAAGTCAAAAAAATGTAAGTACCACCTGTAATAATTTCACAGAAGATATACCCTGTACGAAGCACTTTGCTACAGAGAAAAAAAAAGCTAGAAGGAAAGAGCTCAGGTGAAGCTAGGTGCCTTGGCCAGCAAACCTAGCCTTCCACCAGAAAAAAATAAAGCAGTAATAGAAGATATACCTTGCAAAAGACAATTTGAATCAGAAGATTACAGCAGTAATCTGTTAGTACACACCTGTAGGCACACCTTGTAATAATGCAGCAGAAGGTATACCCAGCAACAGCAATGTGAATCAGAGAAAAATAAAGCAATAAAATGCTGGCAACAAACAGTAACAATCCCTGTGTGTACAAAATAAAAACAACAACACACCGTAAATCTGCCTAGCCAAAAGTCTTAATCCTTTCTGTTACTCTGGTAAGGTTCTTAGTTCTGTCCTTTCAAGCAAGCTAAAAGGAAAGAGCTCAGGTGAAGCTTGGTGCCTTGGCTAGCACACCTAGCCTTCCACCTCCAAGATATCAACTAACCTGATCTTACAAACCTTCTTTCTGTTGGAAGTTGCTGGCAGTTTGCCATCTCCACCCCCAGATACACACCTTATCCCCTGGAAGAGCTGTGGGAGGAAAGCAATTAGCTCCTTCAATGTGAAAAGGAGACTGCAACACCTCTAAGAAAAAAAAAACATTTTCAGCAAAAAATAAATAAATAAAATAGGGACAAACAGTAATTTTGCTTAGCCTAATGATAAAAAGTCACTCAAATTTAAGCACCACCTGTAATAATTTCACAGAAGATATACCCTGTAAGAAACACTTTGCTACAGAGAAAAAAAAAGCTAGAAGGAAAGAGCTCAGGTGAAGCTAGGTGCCTTGGCCAGCAAACCTAGCCATCCACCACAAACCATAGTCTGATCATGTATTATAGCTAAACCCCAAAGAGATCTTCTGTAGTGTGGGAGTACATTACTGATAGGTGCGAGAATTACAGCTCTCACTCATCAGGGGCAGTGCATGTTGAGGATTGCTAACCCAAATAATTTGAACAAGAAGAAAGCCAAATGCACTCACCAGTCCACAAAATACAACCAGTTTCAAAAGCATAAACGCCTCTGGAGATGGTAATGGCACAAAATAATGTATCAGATATAGTAACAGATCTTCCACAAACAGAGAGCTCAAGACCACTCTTCCAAATGCCCCATCACTTCGCTCTTTCCAGCTTCCTCAGGGTGCACTTCCCCCTTACAAAGGCCTTATAGTCAAAGTGTTGGGGTAAGGGCATTTGGCTCAAGCACTAAAATAAATTGCATTTGCAAAGGAAAACTCTGGTGTGATTTGTTATTTTGTGAGTTGCCACAAGTGCTGTTCCTTTAACTTCCATTGTAGGGAACATAGCTTTTTAAGACTGTTGCATGAACTGAAGTCAAAATACAAAATACCATCATGCTTCAATTATCCAAGCATGTTTTCCTTAGTATACATGATTCAGAACACACATAGTTGGTTTGACTTCTGAAGGATGTAGAGGTGGAGTATATGCATTTCACTAGTGATGATAGCTGAAGCAGTAGTGCAAACCCAAACTTCCTGTGCCTGATTTTCAAAGGGCAATGAAGGGCATGCATCAAGCCCTTAAAAGGGTACCAAAGATTGCTGCAAGCTAGACCAAAAAAAGTTGGCCTAATTTACATCAATCAGTCCACGGGATAGAAAATCCCATTCACCAGCTAGGAGAATGCCGCAAGCCCCATGCACCATACTGTATGTTCAGTGCACCTGGGCTTGCACACTATGGGCCATTTGAAAATCTGGCCCCCTATGTCTCCCTGCCTATTACATTCTGTCATCATCAAGCAGAACCACCTCCACTCTTGCCCTACCTCCACCTCCTCCAGCCTGTGCTGTAGTTATATTGAAGTATACAGCCTCACAGAGGCACACCAATAGAGGAACTAGCATACTAAATGGGTCAGTCATGGAGTGGAAGCACAGAGTATAAAACATTCTGTCATTCATCCAGTCATTGCTGGACATCTCTAAATACTCTCATGAGGGACAGTGGGAGTAATATATTGAAGGCCAATAATGATGGGGATTTCTGCTGTGCACCTTGTTTTGCACATGAACTGAATTTCTTGGTGAGTCATGTGCTTGATAAACATGCATAGCTAAAAGAAAATAATTGACATTACAATGGATATCATTAGATATATCCATTGCTCTCCTAAATGTACTAAGATCATCTGCCAATACCAGCAGAATAACTATGTTCCACAGCATTGCTTAATTAAAGATGTGGTGACAAGGTGAAACTCTGTCTTTTATATGGTGGAGAGACTGGTGGAACAGAAGTTCTGTCCCAGGCAACTGAATTTGGCAGTGTGTCTTGTGTGTGTTATCTGTTCTTGGTGTAGTGGAGTGTTCTGCAAAAGTTTGTTTCGTTTCTAAAACCTTATAAACAGGCCATCAAAGATGACAGCACTGAATCAGCCACTCATAGCATGGTACTTCCTTTGGTGAGTCTACTTGAATGACATTGGCAAGCCATTATTTGAAATCTTCTACAGCAACCCAACAAAGTAAGGATAGTTGTGGTGGTCACCAAAGTGGCAGCACTGGTGGCAGTGGTGAGAATGACAGTGATTATGGTGGTGGTGGTGAAGGAGTGGTGGTGGCACACCCAGTTCATCTGCGTCATCTTAGCAGCAGCATAAGAAGGATACAGTGTTCATTAGGGAGGTGGCAAAGATGTTTCTGACACAAACTGGAGACAAATTTTAAACATTCTGATTAGGCACACAATTCCCCTGGATGCCTCAACTATATCAAACAAAAACTGTTGCATTCTAGAGCCATGCAGAACATAAAATTCTGCTGGCAGAATACCCGTGAAACTATCATTCTGATTCCACAGAATTTGATGGAATTTCTGTGAAAATTCTGTGGAATTTTGCCAGATTTTAAATGTCAGTTATTGTGGTCTAGACTTTAAAGTTCACATCCAGTTTCTACCGGTTTTGGCAGGTAAACAGCTACTCATGGATTACATACGTGTGCCACATTTCAGAGTCCTAGATTGAAAGGAAGCTGAGGTATGTGTGGCCAAAGAAAATTAAATTTTCATTTTTTTCCATCTAATTTTAACATTTCTGACCCAAATTTCTCCACTGTTTCAGGATTTAGAGAAACATGCAACATGGTTATTTGCACCAAGATTTCAATCTCAAGATTTAGGGGAGCTGTGCTGTAGGTAGCCAAGCATTTGCCATAATTTAGCTTTTAGTTTAGTATAATTTTGACAGCAACCATCAAAATGTTATAATATTTTGAAGATGTGTGGGATACGACTACATGTATATGTGTTCCCAGTTTCAGATTTCCAACTCCAAAGCTGCCTGAGCTGTGTGCAGATACATATTTTTGGACATTTCCCACAAAAAATAAAATTACAGAGTTTGAGCACATTTAATCAAAATGTAATTTTGTAAAATTTAATTTTCAGTTATTTCCATCTTATTTAAAAAAATCTTATCAACATTCCTCCACAGTGACAGGATTAAGAGAAATGTGCAACATGGGTATGTGCACCATGTTTTAAGTATCACACTTTAAAGTGGGTTGTTTTGTAGGTAGCCAAACATGTTGCCAACATTTTGATTTTAGTTATTTTAGAATAATTTTAAAAGCATTTATTGAAATGTTATAAAATGTTTCTGGTATAAGGGGTATTGCTACATTAATATATGTACCTAGTTTCAGATTTCTAGCTCCAAAAGTCTCTGAGTTAGGTGAAGATAAATATACTCATGCAATGTTCCACAAAAAATAAAATGACAGATTTTGAGCACCTACTGTATATTTTTTGAGAAGGTGCATCTTAATGTCCAGATACAGTATTTGGCACACTATTAGAGCGTCTATCAATAACTAATCATGTCAAATGTCATATCTCTAGCTCAATGTCCAGCTGAGTTATAACCAAATTAATACATTTCAAAATGTCCACAACATTCTGACAAAAAGACTGTGAAATGTTATGGAATTTCACAGAATTCCATTGAAATTCCACAAATTCAGAATTTTCCCAATCCACACAGATCTATTTTACACAGTTCAAATGGCACAACAAGAAAACATTAAAGAAGCAACCAAGAAGCAACCTCCTCCTGCTCTTCTTCCTCATATTACTCCTCCACCTTGATTAGCTTTGCATCCTTCTATAGCCGTGTTTACCTGGCGGCAGTGCTCTGGCATTTGCGCTGCTCCCTTCCCACTGTGGTGGCTGCTCAGAATACTATCCCCCATTTACACAGCCCACCCTCACAGCGCTGCAGGTCATGCTGAAGAGGGGCTGCGAATGCTATGGAGGGGGGTGCATGGAGTCAAGGGGAAAGACATGGAGCAAGCACAGCAAAGTGTTTACACCACTGGTTGCTGCACTCGCTCCAATAGGGGTACTGACAACTGAGTCAATGTAGAAAATGGACCGTAGCTGCACTTGCAGCACTCCAGAATGTGTCCACACAACTGACATTGCAACGCATCGACCAGTGTGCATGGGTTGGTGTGCTGCGAAGTAGGTGGTGTAAACAGGGCTTATGTGCAAGACATCAGCATGATAAGATGACTTGTATTATGATGATCTGGAGACAACAAAGAATGTTTGACATCTTTTGATACTGTCTTCCAGAGCATCTCAGACATTTTGGAGGAAGGCTCAGAAATCCTACCACAGTATGAAATGGAGGCTTATCTGCTAGAGCCACTGTCTAACTGAAATAATGATCTCATCAAATTCTTGCAAGCAGAAAAGTCATTTGACCTGCATTGGACAAACTGGTTTTGTACGTAATGAGATGCCCTGCAACAGTGGTCACTCCTGAAAGGTGTTTCAGCAACTCTGATAAGAATGTCTCCTGCTACTGCTTCAGGCTTGATCCTGACAATAGTGAATTCTTAGCCTTTGTCAAACTCAACTTACCAAGGATTAATTTCAGTCATTGATTTGATTATTCTCATGGCCTACATGTCACACCAACCCCTATTCAGACTCTTATAGTTACTGCTGGCACATCTCCCTGGACTCCTACAGGCATAGGCAGCACCACACCCTGGCTCAACACTCCCAGAAGCACCAGCAGTGCAAGGACTATGACACACACCACAACTTCAAGTCCTCCTGAATAAAGTACAACTTTTACTGTAACACTCTGCACCTTGGTGTTAGTGGTGGTATGCTGTGATGCCTGCAGCTGCTGCAGAACACAGCTGCATGGTTACTTATGAGCCTTTCTAGACCTTGCCATATCACACTGACACTATGAGATTTGCACTGGTTGCTGGTGAATTGGTATATCTCACTTAAAGTGAGTTTGTTAATCAACAAAGCCCTACATGGAGCTGGCCCAGTGGTGCTGAGGGTTGAGGCGCTGGACGCCACACCTTGTGCCATGCTGGTGACCTGGGTTTGGGAATGAACTCGGGGAGCCAGGGGTCAGCAGGGAAGGGAGAGGATAGAGCATCCGGAGGACTGCTCTCCTCTCCCTGGGGAGGCTCCAGGGGCAGCTCAGTGTCCTGGTGACCCCTGATGGAGTTCAGGGGTACTACAGGATCACCAGCTTGAGTTGTAAGGGGTGGGGAGTGCTGCAGATGTCAGCAGGGCAGCCGTGCACAGACATCATTGCACGTCATCTCCCCAAGGGCAACAATGCTGAAAAAAATCCCCGTCCATAGGGATAGGCGACGGCACCACCACCCACCATCACACTTCACTTGCCAGACTCTATCTACCCCTGGGCTGAGCCCAGCCTGGCCTGACAAATTGTAGATAGAGCGCCCTGGGAGGAAATGGCAGCCCTACATCGGGGGGGCTCAGAACCAGGGGGATCGCCAGTCTGTGCCAGGGGCTGGAGAGTTTCAGGTATGGAGGTAGAGCGACAAGGTTGATGGATGCCTGAGAATGTTCCCTGTGAGTATGGTGTACAAACATAGTAAAAAAAAAAGCCCTACATGGGCTGAGCCTAGACCACCTGGCTGAGTTCCTGCACCCACACATCCTCATATACCTGCTCCATTCTACTGCAGAGGGCATTCTGGTAGTTTCTCAGGCTTGACTAAAGACCTCTGGGGACTGGGCTTTTGAGGTAGCTGGCCCTACCCTTTGGAATTCTCTACCCAGAGCCTTGAGGGAGGCTCCCCTCAATGGAGGCCTTTAAGCAGGACTAAAAAATATCTATTTTAGCAAGCATTTGGGGATTATTAGTAACCATATTCCAGCACATCCAAAATTGTTAGCTTGTTTTTATTAATTTTGTGTATAAGTTTTATATAATTATTTATTTATTTATTTCTATATTTTATGTGGTTGATACTTGTCTTTGAGTTTATGTATTGTTGTTATATTGTAACAAGCTGCAAATGTGCTTGCTACATCCAGCAGACATGGGTTTGATTCCCACTACCTCCACTTGCATACTGTGTGACTCTGATCAAGTCACTTATCCTCCCCAGTGCTCATGGGTCACCCCTGAAAACAGGTCCTTGTGATTAACAGGTCTTACTAGGTTACCAGAGAATAAATAAATATTGTAATGGTACCCTAGGCCACTGGGGAAGGGTGCCACAAACAAATAAAGACTACTACTACTACTTAAGAACAACAAAAACCTACAGCAGCTGAAAATAACTCTACAGGTGCACAGCCAACCAAGTGGCTGAAACACAAAAAGAGCATGTGTACTCACATGCTGCAGAAGAAAACTTAATATATTAGATAGACATAAAGTGCATAATAAAAGTGCAAAGCTAGTGTGCACAGTTAGCATGCATTTTGGCAAGCAAACTGTCCTCACTAGCTTTGCACTCTTGTTAAGTGTTTTATTTCTAATAAATTGAGTTTTCTACTGCAAATCATGAAAGTGCACCCTCTTTATATGCTACACTGTAATCATCAGCAGGTTTTAATGTGATCAGGTATGATGCATGGCTCACACATGCCATGTCAGTTAAATAAGACCATCACATCACCCAACCCACTATTAAAGAATGGCTAAGCTGACCTCGACATTAATTTAGTCATCTTTGATGGATGATCACCAGTGAGGAACTTCCTCATTTTCATGACCTCATTGACTCCAACAAATCTGTCAGATGGCAGCAGCTGTATTACTTGTTACTTTAGTTCAATCAATATAAATAACTTAAAAAAATAAAAAGAGAAACAAAAAATAAAAAGAAAACAAATAGAAAAACTCTACATCCATGTGTGATGAAGCATTTGAAGTGTAAATGTAATGCCCCAAATTCACTGCCTTTTAATTTGTGTTTGTGTTTATCTTGTAGGCATATCATTTTTGGCTAGAGAGTTATTGTAACATTTTGAAAATATGTGAGGCCAATGAAAAGGTTGAGGGTAAGCCTTGAGCTCAAAAGTGAATACTAACAGTTTGGTGCGTGGCTGCCAGACATGCATCTGCTTGTGCAACATAACTTAGATGTTTATTTGGCTTGACTCTTTTCCTCAGGATTCCCACCATCAACAAAGGTGCCAGGAGCCATTTCTTAAGGCCAAAGTAAATAGGTGATAATAGTAGTAGTAGTAGTAAATTGGCATTTTTATACAGGCATCTATTGGTACAATTGTACCATTAGGACAGCAAAGCCCTATTTTCAAAGAGGTCCTGTTTCAGGTTTAAATGTTCACATATAATATTGACAAGTAAACACAAAGTTACAGACAGAACATAATGAAACAGTACAAGCTTAAATATTCACAAATAACATTGACAAATGAGCACGGAGCTACAGACAGAAACATGTTTAAACAGTGCCAGCACTGAAAATACAGCATGTGGTAAAAGCACATGAAGACTCATTTATGCAAGTGCAGCATGTTTTTAATTCCAGTTCCATGACAGTATTAAAGGCTTTTGGTTTAGGTGATAGTACTTAAATATTTCGATCAATATCATTCCAAAGCTTTGACACAGTCTCTGTAAATGATATATTTCCACATCTGTTCCTTGGTATGGATTCTTCATATGTTCTAGTTTTATTGTATCTGAGGGTATACAGTACTTATGGTCAACCTTTTGCAATTTCTCTATTAAGCTTATTGGTTTATTTTGGATAAGTATATTATTTACCAAACCAGCACAAATCAATTTGCATGCTTTTTCTTTTTTTTTCTGTAGAGCTTTTTCCATTGGGGCTAGTAGGCAGGCTCTGGCCCTCTCTCTCAGAAGGCTCAATTCTCTCCTTGGCATGCCACCCGATCCAGCACCCACACCTGGGCAGGGTTCCCCCATGGATTCCCCCCATGGCAGGGCTAGGGAGGGGAGGGCCATCCTGGATGCCAGAACTGGGAGCATGGTCAGGGCTTCATGTAGCCTGCTAGCTCCTTTTTCCATTTTCTCCCTTCCCCTTGCTGATGCGCACATCAGCATGCATACGTGGAAGCACGGTCAGACTCCACTCCTGCAGCTCCCTCCTGTCTTGGTCAGCCTCAGTCCCACATTACCTCCAGGTCTCCATCTGGTGGCAGTCATTCTGTGGGAGTGACGAACCACTCACCCAGGGAGAGGAGAGGAGAGCAGTCCTCCAGATGCTCAATCCTCTCCCTCTTCAGCCAATGCCCAACAATCCGCATTCTCTTCCAAACATGGGTTGCCAGCATGGCAGGAGGTAAAGCATCCACTGCCTCAGCCCTCCATGTCACTGGACCGGCTAATTGAGTCTGTTTTCTAATATAACCCATCCTAAGTCTTCATACGGTACATCTTACAGAGATAAGTTCTGTATTCAGAGCATAGCACAAATCTAGCTAATTTATTGCAGAGCACTTAAACTTTCTTTAGAGTGGTTTTGCTTGCATGGCTGTAGATGTGACACCAAAAATCTATTAGTCTGCCCACTCTGTAGACTTTCAAGAAGAACCTATAGAACCATTTAATACAGGAATCTCAATGTGTCTGCCATCGCTAGCACCTAGCAATGGCACCTCCTCCCATCTGCCCTTCTGCCAAACAGATCTCTCTCTCTCGCTGCCTCTCAGAAACCCTGCACTTGGGGCTCAAACCCCCACCCCATCTCTCCAGCACTTCTATGCACTAACCCCCTCGTGTTGCTGACAACTAACAGGCTCCCTGTTGGGCACATTATTTAGTCTGTTCCTGTATGTATCTGACTGTGTTTACTTATTCCAGTTTTAGTTTTTGCTGTATTTTTTGCATTCCTTTGTTTAAAGACCAAATGTACCTAAATGTTTTCATTCTAACTCTATTGCCTTGTTTGTCTCGATCCTCTGTATAATCACCTACTTCTTCTAAATGTACTAACGTGGAACCTGTGTAAAGAGCTCTGAGCTCAAATGGTTTATCCGAGATCAGAAATAAATAAAGAAATAAATTATCATCAAAGGAATATATTTATTCATCCTCTCATGAATGAGTACCAAAACCAGGGAGATCCCTGTCAGTACTTTAGATCTAGGTTTTTTGTACTATCTTTTTATTTTTCTGTTTTTTTAATCTGCTGGACAGCATTAGTTATATGACACATTTACTGTGAACTGCTTGCCAGGGAATACAGGGATTCAAAGTTCACTTCAGTAACACTCACAAAGTGTTCTTCTAGCAACATATGTTACACACACACACACACACACACACACACACACACACACACACATCTGAAGTGCAACAACAACCTCAGTATTATCTGTTGCCACATAACATGCAGACAGTTCACTGGTAAACTACTATGAATAGCATGGTGGTTATTGTCATAAAACAAACACCAGCAGTTGAAGCTGTGAATATTATTTGATTTCTTTAAATCTGAGCGTGTAACAAGAGACTCTGCAATAAAAAAAGTAGTTTACTTATTAACTTTCTTACATTTCATTAACTTTTATTTTCATATCATACTTGAACTTGTGATTGTAACATTATAACTTGAAACCACAATTGAGATATTCCTTAGGATGTAAGTAACATATGAATCTTTTGTGTTCCCTGCATAGCAGGGACTTGTTCTTACTCATAGGTGGTAGTCTCCTACTAACATGATAAGAACAAAGTCTCACACAATCATGAAACAGCAATTTCCTTGCCTGTTTTGTTTGACTTTCATAAATAAAGAAACAATACTTAATAAATATGTTCTCGTTATTATTTAAGAAACTCCTTCCTTTACAACCTAGTAGAAGATTGTAACATTTTAGCTGTAGCACCCACATTTCCAAACCAGCAGCAATATTGTCAGCAAGCAGACTCATGGAAGACATTTACAATACTCCCCTCTGTCCAAGGCTCTGGAAAAAATTGTGGCTCGTCAACTCATCGACTACCTCAATAAGTATAATCTACTATGCCCCAATCAGTGTGGATTCAGACAAAATCATAGTACCACCACTGACCTATTAGACTACATGGACTATGCACATAAGGCCCTGGATGAAGGGAAACTGGTGGGGTCTGTCTTTATTGACCTCAAAAAGCCTTTGATACAGTCAACCACCCCTTGTTACTAACCCAAATGCAAAACAGGGGTATGGCGCCCAATGCTCTATGCTGGTTCCAAGACTACCTGACATAGAGAAATCAATGTGTCAAAACTGGGCAAACAGTATTCACTGCAAGAGATGTTTAACTAGGGGTACCCCAGGGATAAATACTGGCACCCCTACTCTTCAGCCTCTCCTTAAATGACCTCCCCACAGCCTGTGACACCAAACTCATACTATATGCTGACAGTGCTGTGCTCCTAAGCAGCAGCACTTCTCTTGCTGCCCTACAATCCGAGCTACAAAACTCCTTCTCCAAACTCGAGGTCTGGTTCTGTAATCACAAGTTGCTCCTAAACTAAAAGAAGACCAAGATCATGCTTATATCCAGCCCCCACAACAAAAATAAGCACCTCCCTCTCATCATTTCCAACTCATGCAATGAGCCGCTGGAACAAGTCCACTTGTTCAAGTATCTGGGGGTCATAGTTGATGATACCCTCACATTTGCACACCATATTAACTCTCTGGTCAAGCTTGTAAATACCAAGATTGGTGTCCTATACAGGCACAGCCAATACCTCTCTCTCTGGATGCCCTCTGTCTCTCAGTCCATAGCTCCATCATATCTTTCATCGACTATGGACTAGTGGTCTATGGGGCAGCAACAGATACAGGCTAAAGAGGGTTCAGACTGTGCTCAACAAAGCCTGCAGACTCACCCTGGATGCAGACCATGGCACACACACCTGCACTCTGTACAAATGTGCAGATTGGCTGTCATTAAGAAACAGGGTCAAGTTCCAGACTTGCATCCTAGGGAAGAAGGCTCCATTGCGTAAAACATCACCTTGTGTAGGCAATATGCTAGAGGTTGCCAACTCAGTACAGGCCACCAGAGGAAGGTCTAGAGGGGCCATGGCTATCCCCTTCCTTTGCATCTCACTCGGACAACATGCATTTGTCTACAGGGCCCCCCTTGTGGTGAATGAACTCTGTGGGCATCTCTTGGTCACCAATTGTCTGGCCCAATTCAAAATGGGCCTCAAACAGCACCTAATAACACTCTCTAAGTGCACCTGCCTCTAAGCCCAGTCTCATCCACTCACTCTACCCCAGCAAGCACTAAGCAGGCCTCAGGTGCCTCCTTCCTCTGTCCCTTCACATGGCCTGCCTCAGCAATCAGCTAGCTTCATACTCCATTCAGCACCTACCCATCCCCACCCATTCCCTTCCCCTCCCATCTCCCAGGCCCATGAGTTCCCTAACAGTCACTCCCACTGCATGCTGCCAGGCATTGCCTCCTTGCACCTCTGCCTTTACTCTAGCATGTCCTCATCACCCTGCCTTCCCTCACCCCCACACCACTATTCCCCCATACCTTACTTGCCCCCCACCCTCCACCTCCACCCGGTTCCAACCTCTCTCTTGTACCTCCTCTCATCACCCCACTGCCAACTATTCCCCAACCTATGGACCTACTGACAAGGCCTTTTTGACTGCTGATTCCCCCTCCCCCCACAAGTTTTTTCTTGCTATGTTAACAAGTACCTATGTGTTAGTGTTTTTCTGTTTAGTCCTGAACTCAATCTGTATTGCTCATTATGGTGTACCTCTACCTCTCCTATTGTACTTTGTTTTGCAAACTATGATGTGGAACCTTTGTAAAAGAGCCTGTGCTCAAAGGTATTTTCCGAATCACTAAACAAATAAATAAAACAATTCTATTTGGCCTGGGGGCACTGCTGAGCTTTCAGAGAGAAGCATACTTTTTTGGAGCTCCACAGTTTGGAGCTAAAAATTCCTTTTGCATTAAATATTCATTCATAAGTGGAAAGTGCTATTAAAGTTGACAAGTTTTTAGCAATTTGTAATGGACAAATTTATTTCCCCAAAACTTTCAGGAGATGAACTCCAGCACGAGGGCCTGAGGGCTCTCTTGCCATGGCTGGAGCAGGAACCCCTCCCGGTGTGTAGATGCATTCTGACCCAAGCACTAAACCTAAACTACAAGGAAAACTGACTTTGGCATCTATCCAATCCTACCTGGCTGAATTCCAGCAAAAGTTCATCAATTGACTGCTAGGATTGAAACTTCACTCACTGAAATTTCCTCTCACTGCGCTGTTATTGAAAAGAGGGTGGACAACACACCGAGCAGGCAATTAAGAATAATGAAAATGAACTCAAAGTGCTATCCAGCAGAACTCTTACTGTGGAGGCAGTGAACAATGCCGTGCTTCACGAACAGTTGGCTCAGGCATCAAGACTGGAGCATTTGGAGAATAATACCCTGAGAAGAAACTTCGGACATTGGTTTCCCTGGAACTATTCCTGTATCTGAGTTGAAAGCAACATTGGAAAAACACTTACTATGATATTCTCCTTGGAGCCCTCACTTACGTTAGAAAATGTCTACAAACCTCCTAATCGGGTGGAGGACTCTCAGAAGGCAAGATTCATTATTCTATCCTTTAATAATTTGATAGAGCATAATAAACTTCTCCAGTTGGCTCAAGCAACAAAGGAACGCTTTTATGGAGGGCATCGCTTTCACTTATATCCTGATTTTTGTTTGCAAACTCAGCACAGACTTAAGCGCTTTCAGCCAATTATGTCAGAGTTTGAAGAAGTTGGGCTAGAAGTTAATCTACTAGCTCCAGTACACCTGAGGATACAGTTCCAGGTTAAAAGACATTACTTGTAGGACATTGATTCAGCAGAAGTGTTTTTTGAAACCAATGTCAAACTTCCAGAAGATATAGGCTCTGATCTTGAAGAGGATGAGGCAGAACTCATAGAATATCATCCAGAAAATATTTAAAGTACTGTCATTTTGACTGCTCATGATTCTGTAAAACCTCTGATGAATATATGAATGGACTTTCTTTTTTTTTTCTTTCCATTGAGGGTATTTGTGCTGGACTCAGTATTGGAGGAATGGGAGACTGGATTAAAGATTAATTAATTTCTGATTTTGAATTGATTTGAGGTTGGGAAGTAAAAGCTTGGAGCACATTCAAAGTTGATTATAAAAATAGATTCTATAGCAAGCTCTAAGAAATAGATTAATGTTGTGGTCTTTTTTTTTCTTTTAACCCTCCTAAAAATTAAGAAAAAAAAGAATTTATGCTTTAGCAAAAATCTTTCTTAATGATTTCTGAGTGATGGAAAATTGTATTGTTTTTTTACTTACCCAAGACATGGTTCACTCAGATTAATAAACTTATGTCCAATTTTTTATGGGGTGGTAAGACACCACGGTGGGCTCTTTTTAAGCTGCAGAGGAGTAGGAACAATGGAGGCCTACAACTCCCAGACCTGCTTCTTTATCAGTTCTCTATTACTTGCTCAGTTCTTGCACATTGGATGAAAGACGTCTCATACAATGGGCAGGCTCAATATATCCCCTTGTGGTACCAAATTGAGCAGATTCTACTTTTTTAATATATCACTTAATACCCTCATTTTTTCCCCTCTCAAAAACTTGTCTAAGAGTTTCAGGACCCTGCCCATAGGAATAACACTTCAAGTACATGCCCAAATGTGTAACTTTTTCCAGATATCTCTGGTGAAGGATGTTTCCCAGCCTATAAGTGCGAACCTTAATTTTAAAATTGGGGGACTGCCCCTCTCACACAATTTCTGGCCTGGAAATATTCAACTGAGAGTCATGGATTTACTGCAAGAGCATAAACTGATAACTTTTCAGATGGCCAGTACATTGTTTAATCTCCCCAACTCTTTTTGTTTCAAGTACCTCCAATTACAGCACATGCTCCTACAACACTTTGGAACGGGATACTGGACACAGTATGTAGCTGGTCCCTTTTTACCGGCTATTGCTAACTTACCCTCCTTTCATATCATTTCCTATTTTTACTGCCTCCTAAGGGATGCAATAGAGGGATTACGAGGAGTGCCACACTATGTTTGGGACCAGGCACTACCTTCAAATACTTTAACACCACGACCATGGTCTAAAATGTGGTCACAGCTGTATCAAGATGTGAAATGGATTAGATATCGTATTTTGCAGTTTTATGTAATAAATGATCTATACTATACTCTGGCCAGACTTCATCAAATGGGGAAACTTTCCTCAAATCTATGTTCCTGCTGTAAGCAGAGGCCTGGCACTTTACTGCATGTACTATGGGAATGTAACAAAGTAGCACCCTTTTGGGATAGTATTAAGTCCAACTTAGATCCCCTATTAGGGCTATCTGAGGCTTTTAGCCCAAAAATCTGCATAATAGGAGATTACGTGGAGGCTCTAAGAGGCACTCAATGAAAATACATGACACTAATATCTATATGTGCCAAAAAAGTGGTCATGTGCCACTGGTTAGACCAGAATATCCTAACATTCACAGAATGGCTAAAAGAGATACTTTTTGCTTTACAGGCTGAAAACACGATCACTCATATGACAAAGAGGCCACAATATTATCAGAAAGTATGGGCACCTTTACATACTCTACTGACCATTTAGCAGTCCACAGGATACTGAATAACATCGTAATGAGGGAAAGGGGAGGAACCGTACCAGTGGTATGGTTACACTAACTTTGGCCCTCTCCAACCACTATACCTGGGCTAATGTAAGTATAAGCTATTGTCACCGCATACCTGATAGGGATGGGGGGAACCCGGGGGGGTGAGGTAGGAGGAGGAATATGGGAAGGTCACTGTAGGTTGATGGGATTATAGTTTGCGAATAAGACTATGATTATGTTTTTATTAGACACTTTTTATTTTGTTAATGGAGTCATAGTCAACATTGTAACAGGACCTTATCGTACAATGTGTGTATATGTGAAGGTAATATGTATTTTTCCCTGTCTAATGTTTGGAACACATGACTTGTCAACTCTTCCTACAAATAAAATATATTCAGTTTAAAAAAAAATTGTATTTTTTTTTCTCTCTTAAGGAATAAAAATAAAGTATATCATAGGAATCATAGGAAAAAACAAGCTTTTTTCAGTCTTTCACCCATTATGCCTACTATCTGTGTAACTATGGGATTTTCCCCTAGACCTGAACTGTAGTAGGTATCTAAATTGTGTTTAAAGGACTCCATGGATGTGCTGCCCACTACTTCTAGTGGGAGTGTATTCCAGATTGGGACTACTCTTTAGCTATACCAGTTTTTCCTATTTAGGAGGTTCCATTTGTTCAATATTAATTGAAAAATGTGGGCTCTGGTGTTGTAGGTTTGTGGTTTCTGTTCTAATCCCAGGTCATCCCATAGTGTGAAATCAGTAAATGCCTTAAATAACAGAAACATATAACCTCCCAGTCTTCTGTATTCCAAGGAAGAAAGACTGAGAGCCCCCAGTCTTTCTTCACAGTCCATTAGTTCCATACCCTGGATTGATCTTGTAGTTCTTTTCTGTATTTTCTCTATTTTGCTGATCTCACCCTTTTTATAAGGAGCTCAGACCTATGAGCAATACTGTAGTTGTGGTCTCACCAGAGCCTGATAAAGCAGCATCAGCACCTCCCTCTGTCTACTCCCTATATGCCTCAGTATGCAGTTTAGTGTATTATTAGCCTTATTAATAACTTTATCACCATGTGATTTGAACTGTAAGTCATTAGTGACTATAACTCCCAGGTCTCTTTCCTCTGTTGAACTAGACAGATAGTTATTATTTAGGTGGTAACTAAATTGTATGCATAATGATGCGTTTATCTTTATTTAGCTGGAGTTTTTTGTTGTTAGTCCAGTCCTGTATATGCTCTAGCACCTGTTGGAGAACTACACTGTCCTCATATGTGTTGACAACAGCTCCTATCCTGCAGTCATCTGCAAACTTGGTAATCCATAAATTTCCTTGTGTAAATTATAATAATGATACATAAATGTTAAACAGACATGATCCCAGTACACAGCCCTGAGGCACCCCACTGGTCATTTCAGCTCACTCCAAGAGAACCCCAATCACTGCAACCCTCTGACTCCTCCCCGTCAGCCAAGCCAATACCCAATTTGCTGTGTTTCCTACTAATCCAACATTGTTGAGTGAACAGGTCAGTTCTTTGTGTGGTAATTTGCCAAAGGCCTTTGAAAAGTCTAATAGTTTTACATCTACTGACTACCCTGGTTCAATGACCTACTAACTTTCTCATAAAATTGGAGCAAGTTAGTCTGGCATGACCTGTTTTTGGTAAAGCCATGGTGTGTTGGGTCTTGCATATTATTTGCCTCTAAATGTGCTGTTATGTGGTCTTTAATAATTCCCTTGTGTATTTTACCCAGAATAGATGTTAAGCTCACCAGTCTATAGTTTTCAGGAGTGGTTCTTAATCCTTTGTTATAAATGGGGATGACTGTTGCCTCTCTCCAGCTGGACACTATTACCCCTGTATCAATTGAAGTTTAAAAAAATATATATATTAAGGGAGACACTATTTGGTCTGCTATCTTGAGAATAACCATGGGGTGTAGACCATCAGGTCCTGGTGATTTGTTCTTGTTGACTTTCTTAAGTCTATCTGTAATGTCACTAAGTTTTATTAGTAACTGACCCTTAGTTGATTTTCCATCTGTGTCTGCTTGGACAATTGTAGGATTGAAAACAGAGCTGAAACATTGGTTGAGTATATTTGCAGTTTGTTTGTGGTCTGCCACCTTCTCATCCTTGTCCTTAAATTGTCCTATGGTCTTATGGGATCCTCTCTTTTCATTGATGTATGAGTAGAAAGCTTTGTAGTTGTCTTTAGTGTTATTTGTTAATTTTAACTCATATTGTGACTTGGCAACTTTGATTTCCTTTTTTATTTTTTTCACCATATCCCTATATTTGTGGATCTGTTCAGTGTTTTTTCCTGCCTCTAGTTTGCTTGTAAGCTTTGTTTTTTGGTTTTATTAATTTTTGGATTTTTTGGGTTAGCCACTTCGGTGTCCTCCATTTTTTGTAATATTTAGCTTTCAAAGGGATGTTTATTTGTGTTTCATGTTGTATGGTGTTAACTAATTCATCCCACATATTGTCAAATGATATTGTTTTGAAATATTTAGTCCATTCTCATTCTACTAAGTTAGCTTTCATAGCAGGAAAAAAAGTCCCACTAAAATTCAGCATATTTGTATTTCCTATTTGATTTGTGCATATTTTGAAGTAGATGGTTTGATGAGTACGGTTATCAAGTAGTACATCAGTTGTTATGTTGTTTACTGAGTTGCCCATATTTGTCAGGATAACATCTAGAGTATTCTCTCCTCTAGCAGCATCTCTAACATAGAAACATAGAATTTGATGGCAGATGGGGGGAAGGGATAAGGGAGGGGCTGACCAGAAGCCCTCCCCTCCAGATGAGGGGAGTAGCCTTCAAGCCCAAGGGGGGGGGGGAAACAGACTGGAGGTGGAGGTTTCAGGAGGAGCAGGGGGAGGATGGAAGTATAAGGAATCTGGGTGGGGTTCTACAAAAAGGATCAGGGATAAGGGGTGGGGGTTAGTGTTAGTAAATGCCAGGAGTTTGGGAAACAAGTTGCCAGAGTTCCAGGCCATGCTGTTCGAGGGGGTGGATGTGGCGGCAGTCACGGAAACGTGGGCCAACAAAAACCATGACTGGGACCTAAATGTATGGGGTACACTATGCTTAGGAAGGATAGAAAGGAGGGCAGAGGGGGTGGAGTGGCTATGTTCATTAGAGATGACATAGAAATTGCTATGGTAGAAGAGGCAGAGGGAAACGTGGAGGCCTTATGGGTCACCTTACATCCCCAGCAGGAGATAAGGTCAAGCTGGTGTAGCATATAGGCCCCCGGGATGAGTGATGTTCTAGAGGATGGTTGCTGGACAACATCATTGCCCAGTGTGGTCCAAAAGGGAAGGAGTGGTGTTGATGGGGACCTTAATATGCCAGGTACTAACTGGGGAACCATGTCCTCTAAGGTGGCCAAGGAGCAGAGGCTGCTGGATGGCTTCCAGGATGTGTTCTTAACACAGCATGTGATGGAGCCCACAAGGAGGGGCATGTCCTGGATGTGGTTCTGCAGATGGGATCTGGTAAGGGACATGGTTGTACAGGACCCCCTGACTGGGAGTGACCACAATACTGTCTGGTTTCAAATAAGCATTGGGGGAGTGGGGGTGAGATCTAGGACACTGGCAGTGGACTTCAGGGGTGCAGACTTTATGGGCATGGGAAATATTCTCAAGGATCACTTGAAGGGGATTACCCCAACAACAAGTGTGGAAAGGAGATGGGAGGTCATAAAACGGGGACTTCAAGAGGCAGTCAGGATCTGCGCTAAGTTGAAACGTAAGGGAGCAAGGTCACATAAACCATGCTGGTGGTCCAGTGAGGTCCAGGTAGCAGTCAGAGAAAGAAGGGCTTACAAAAATATAAAACAACAAGAGGGATAGGATAAGGAAATGTACCAGCTTGCATCTAGAAAAGTCACCCGTATGGTGAGGGGAGCAAAGTCCAGTAAAGAGCATCGGCTGGCACAGGGGATACATGGAGGGGAAAAGGGGTTCTTCCGGTACATTGGGGAGCGGAGAAAAACTAAGGGCCATCTCAGCAGATTGAGATCAGAAGGAGGGTGGGTGGAAGAGGCGAGGGACCAGGCAGAGGTATTTAACGAGTACTTTGCCTCTGTGTTCACTAGGGAGGGGGATGGGATATCTACAAAGCAAGGCACAAAGGGGATAGAAGCGGCAGGGAGTGGGATCAGGGGAGCAGCAGAAATGGAGCAAAAGGGAGGGAAAGGTACCCCAGGGGTGTCACATCTGGTTAAGGATAAAAAGACCAGTAAGGTGGAGGGGACAGATGATGCCATCCCCACCAAAAGGGTGTGGTTTGCCCTCAAGGCCCTAAAGAAAGACAAATCTCCTGGGCCGGATGGCATTCATCCGAGAGTACTATGGGAATTGGCGGACATACTGGCAGCACTTCTGGAGCTTTTCAACAGGTCACTTGAGACAGGAGGGTACCTAGGATTGGCAGAGGCACATGTGGTACCAACCATAAAGGGGGTCAAGGAAGTACCAGGAAACTATAGACCCATCAGTTTAACCTCGGTGGTGGGAAAATTAATGGAGAGTATACTAAAGGAACGATTGGGGTTTACTTGGAGGAGGTGGAGGTCTGATAGTCGGCAGCATGGGTTTGTGCCAGGTAGATCATGTCAAACCAACCTTGTGGAGTTCTATGAATGGGTAACATCAGAACTGGATAGGGGTAAGCCTGTGGATGTATTATTCTTGGACTTCAGCAAGCGTTTGACTCTGTCCCCACAATGGTCTGGTGGAGAAACTGATGGGGTTAGAGTAGGCCCTTTGATGGTCAGATGGATTGAAAACTGGATAGCTGGACGCACTCAGAGAGTAGTGGTCTGTGGGAGCTCTGAACCCCACAGAGGTTGGTAGTGGGTACCACAGGGCTCGGTCCTGGGTCCAATCCTGTTTAATGCATACATATCAGACATCAGGGATGGTATAGGGTGTGAAATGAGTCTCTTCTGGATGACTCCAAGATGGGAGCAGTAGTTGAGGGAGAAGAGGGAGGTTGGCCTGCAAGGGACCTGGACACCCTGGAAAGCTGGGCTCACACATGAAATTAAATTTCAATATCACCAAGTGCAAGGTGTTGCATCTTGGTCGGGAAACCCTAAACACAGGTACACCCTGGGAGGGAGGTGCTGGAAGCCTCAACAGGGGAAAAGACCTAGGGGTCATGGTGGATACATGTATGAATAACACTGAGCAGTGCAGGAGAGCAGCTAGCAAGGCAAACAGGATGTTGGGATGCATCCATAGGGGATCACCTCTAGGAGCAAGGAAGTGATTCTGCCACTGTACAATGGACTGGTTAGACACACTTGAGTACTGTGTACAGTACTGGAGACCACACTTGAAGAGGGACATACAGCTCCTGGAGAGGTACAGAGGAGGGCAACAAAGATGATACGAGGGCTAGGGATTTGACTTACGAGGACAGACTTGAGGAGCTCTGCCTGTTTTCATTGGAGGAGGAGAGACAGGGGGACATGATTGAGGTCTTCAAGTACCTCAAGGAATAAATAGGGTAAACATGGAGGGATCTTTAGACTAAAGCAGGGAGGCATCACCAGAGGCATGGTTTGAAGTTGGAAGGTGGAAGGGTGAGGGGGAAAGAGGAGGAGGTTTTTCACTGAGAGGGTGGTGGACCCTTGGAATGCTCTGCCTGGTGAGCTGGTTCAGAGATCCACAGTGGAGAGCTTTAAGAGAGGGTGGGACAGACACAGAAAGTGGATGTATCAGATGATGGCCTATCCCGGGGGGGTTGGGATGGATGATAGGGGTTTCTGGAGCACAAGGGGTGGGAGGGTCTCGGCACCCAACTAAGGATCTAGGTTCGAGCAGACTTGATAGACCATAAGGCCTAATCTGCTGGCAAATAGTATGTTAGTATGTTAGTATGTTAGATAAGGACTGCTTGGCCCACCCAGTCTGCCCATTTCCCCTACCTGATGGATAAGCTGCAGATTCTAGTTAATCAACAGCTAACTTCCTCCTGCCCCCCACTAGAATTGCCTTATGCTTGTCCCATGCATTGTTGAATTCTTCCACTGTTCCTGACTCCACAACCTCCTCAGGAAGGCTGTTCCATGCATCCACAACTCCCTCTGTGAAAAAATACTTTCTAACATTACCTCTGAGCCATCCCCCCATCTTAAAATTGTGCCCCCTTGTTCTTGCACATCTCTTCTTCTGAAAGATACTACCCTCTTGTACTTTGTTACTTCCCTTGAGATACTTGAAAGTTTCTATCATGTCCCCCCTCTCCCCTCCTTTCCTCAAGGGTATACATATTAAGCTGCTTTAGTCTCTCCTCATATGTCTTCTGGTGCAGACCTTGCACCATTTTGGTTGCCCTCCTCTGAACAGCCTCCACTCTGTCTATGTCTTTGCGGAGATGGGGTCTCCAGAATTGCATGCAGTTCTCCAGATGAGGTCTCACTAACTGTCTGTAGAGAGGGATAACAACTTCCAGTTTTCTACTGTTAATGCCTCTCCCTGTGCATCCCAGCATCTACCCAGCCCTCCTTACTGCCTTCTCACATTGCTTGCTGACCTTTAGGTCATCTGATATAATTACTCCTAGGTCTCTTTCAATTTTTGTTGTTGTTATTAACTCATCCTCCATTGTGTACTCTTCCCCGGGGTTTGGGTTTCCCAGATGCATTACCTTGCACTTCTTTGCATTGAATCTGAGCTGCCACGTATTTGACTATTCCTCCAACTTTGCCAAGTCCCTTTTCATTCTTTCCACCCCACCTTGTGTATCAACCCTGTTGCAGATCTTTGTGTCATATGCAAAGAGGCATACCTTTCCTTCCAGGTGCTCTCCAATGTCACTTATAAAGATATTAAAGAGGACTGGTCCCAGTACCGAACCCTGCAGTACCCCGCTAGTTACCCTCCTTTCTTCACTGTGGACTCCGTTTACTATTACCCTTTGGGTCCTGTTGTCCAGCCAGTTTTTTATCCAGGCTACCACCTTGGGACCCACTCCCAGGCTGGCTAACTTGTATATTAATCTTTTGTGTGAGACTGTGTCGAATCCCTTGCTAAAATCTAGGTAGGCCATATCCACAGCCCCTCCCTGGTCTACTACTTTGGTCACCCAGTCAAAGAAATCTGTTAGGTTAGTCTGACATGATCTTCCTGCTGTGAAACCATGCTGCCTTGGGTCCTGTGCCCCACTGGCCTCTAGGTACTCAACAATTCTTTCCTTCAGAAGTGATTCCATCATTTTCAAACAACATGAAGTCTTGCTATATTATGACTATTGCAGTTTGTCCCACCATTAGAACTGCTCCAGAGGTGAAAGAGTTAACTTCCATGCAGGGCATGGAACCTAGAGCGCGAGCTTGGTTAGAAAAGCTCTGTCTGGGATATTTCAAACCGAAACTGTCAGATTCTTTACTCCGCCTCACTGAACAGTCGCTCCGGAGATTCCTCCTGCTGCTCGGTTCATTTTCTCGGTTTAAAGAGTTTTTTCTCAGTTAAATTCAACCGCGATTATCATTATTTTAACCGCAAACCAATCGGTTCAAGTTCTGTCTATGGTATTGTAAGTAATAGATAGGTTTTCTGTGTGGAACTTGTAAATGTTTATCGGTTCGGTTTGAACCGATCAGATTGTGTTGAAACTTCATTCTGAAGTGTTTAAAGGCTTTTTAGAGTGTGGTTCCCAGTTCTTATCGGTTCTAAAAAAAACGGATTTCATTACGGTTTTTTCCAGGACCCGTGACACGGTTGGGAACCGATAAGGGTGTCTTGCCTGGCACTGCCGAAAAAAGGGCAAGTTTTTGGTTAGGCTGGCATTATGTCTGAGAAACCCAAAAGAAAAACCGGGCCCACTGGGTTTCAACACTGTAGTGTCTGTGGGGAAGCCTTTGCCAAGGCTGACCCACACACCACATGTGTTTATTGTCTGGGGTTTGACCACCTCAATGCAGACTGCCAGATTTGCAAGAATTTCCTGCAGCTACACTAGATAAGAGAGTTGGTAGGCTCAGGAACGAGGCCAAAAGTCCACTGACCCGGATGGCCAGCCCGGTTGCGTGCCAACTGAACTGGAGGAGTGCCCTCTGACCAGGGCCAGACTTCCTCGGCAGCAACAAAGCTGACTCTGAGAGCCAGTTCCAGCAAAGAGAACTAGAAAGTCAGCAGGTGTGGAGTCAAAATCCTTCTCCAACTGCTGCAGAGATAGCCAGGGCAATACAAATTGTCCAGTCACTTTCCCCGGTTCCGTCCGAACCGCCACTATCTGGCAAAAGGTCGGCTCGGCCGGTTCCACCGGTTCAAGAATATGATATAGAGGAGTTTTATGAACCAGAGGAGGGGGAGGATGATTATGAACAGTGTGAATGTGACTTTGAAAGTCTGGATGTGCCCATTGAACCGGACATCTCCCCAGACAGACCTTTAGGAGAATCTCCCCCTAGGCTTGCTGAGTCCCCTTCTCATTTTCTGTTTTATAAAAAAGTTGCTGAAACCCTCCAGCTTCCTTTGGAGGAGGCTGTGGATGAGCAAGAGGAGCCTGACTTTGTAGAGATGATGGATATCCCAGAGTCCAGGAGATTGTCTATTCCTTTACATAAATCCTTTAGGAAACAAACAATAAAAATTTTAAAAGCTCCTAATTCTGTGCCTCCTGTGGATAAAAAGATGGACAGGAGGTACACTTTGTCAGGTCCTGATACAGAATTTCTTTCACAGCAATGCAACCATGTTGGGGTAGTTCAGGCTGCAGCCTGTGATAAGGCTAATATCCCCCTAGCTTCACATCCTCCTGACAAGGACTCCAGGAAGATTGATGCCATGGCTAAAAAACAATATATGGCAGCGTCCTTGGGACTCAGACAAGCAAACTATATGGCTTATGTTGCGAGATACCAAAAATCTAGATGGGATACTGTCATGGCTTTAGCCAAACAGGCCCCTGGCCTGCTTGCCAAGGAGCTGGAGCAGGTGGCTGTTGATGGTATTGAGACATCTAAGGTGCAATTCCATGCTGCAGTGGATTCTAATGATGTATCCTCTAGAGTCATGGCTACATCTGTGGCTTTTGGTAGATTGGCTTGGCTCAGGTGTACTACTTTGTCACAGGATACCCAGGCTAAGGCTATGGATTTTTCTGTGGTGGGAAAATTCTCTGTTTGGGGAGCAGACAGAGAATTATATGAAGAAAATGGATGAATATAGAACCACTTATAGGAGTGCATAAGCCAAGGAATGGCAAGCCACTCCTCAGAGGCAGCCCCCCAGGGGTAGAGGCAGGCCTTTTCACAGGCCCTTTTTACCAGACCCAGGCCTCCTCTTCAGCTTATGTTCAGAGGGGGTTCTTCAGAGGGAGAGGCAGACGGGGTACAAGCAGGCCTGCTCCCACCCCTCAGCCTAAAGCCCCTGCCAAACAGGCACCCTGATGGGATGCCCAGGGCCAGTTCTCCATTACCTGTAGGGGCCAGGCTGGCTTACCTGTCCAGGACTGGGAGTCTTTAACATCAGACAAGTGGGTCCTGAAGTAGTAAGCCAGGCATGGCTTCTCAGCTCAAAAATTTCCAAAGATGAGAATCAGATCTTTTCCACCTGCAAACACTCTAGAGACTCTTGCCTTGAAACAGAAGTCTCAACCCTCCTGGCTCTCAGAGCTGTAGAAAGGGTTTCTTCCTACACCAGGGCAAGGGTCTGTACTCCAGGTACTTCCTTACCCCAAAAAGACAGGATATGGCGCCCATCCTGGACCTAAGATATCTGAACAAGCACCTTTAAAACCAAAATTCAAAATGGTGACTCTGGGAATGATTTATCCTCCTAAGGCCAGGGACTGGCTAGCTTCCCTGGACCTCAAGGATACCTACTTCCATGTTCTTATCAGAAGCTCCCACCGAAAGTACCTCAGATTCGAACTGCCCTCAGGCCATTATCAGTTCAGAGCAATGCCCTTCGGCCTTACCTCTGCCCCAAGGGTATTCACAAAATGTCTGGCAGTAGCAGTTGCTCATTTAAGAAGGCAAAAGATTGCCATCTTTCCCTACCTGGATGACTGGCTCATTGTGGGTCAGTCTCCAGACCAGATCAAATCACACCTGCAAGTTACCCAGCAGCTGCTTACCTCTCTGGGCTTTCTTCTCAATCTTCCAAAGTCAGTTCTGGAACCTGTCCAGGTACTCACCTTTATAGGTGCAGAACTGGACACAAAGCAGGCCAGAGCCTTCCTTCCCCTAGAAAGGGTAAGGACCCTGGTGGCCCTGGCTTCGTCCTTCACTCTGCAGGTCTCTTGACCAGCAAGGCATTTCCTGCAGCTCCTAGGACACATGGCTGCTTCCACAGCTGTAGTGCAAGGAGCAAGATGTCAGATGAGGGACATTCAGTTCCATTTGAGAGCCTTTTGGTCTCAAAGAAGAGATTCCCTATCCAAGTTAATCCCAGTGACTCAAACCCTGATCCAGGCCCTTCACTGGTGGCAGGATCAGAGCAATCTGAGACAAGGGGTGCCCTTCATCCCTCTATCTCACTCCTTGACCCTTACTACAGATGCGTCCCTCTTGGGATGGGGAGCTCACATGGGCGACCTCTTCACCCAGGGGTTGTGGTCCCCTCAGGAATCTCTGCTCCACATCAATCTGTTGGAACTCAGAGCTGTTTTCTAGCACTTCAGGTTTTCTGCATCTGTTCAGAACAAGGTGGTACAGGTCAGAACAGACAACACCACTACAATGTGGTACATCAACAAACAAGGGGCACTCGGTCTCTTGACCTTGTGCACCGAGCGATGAAGTTGTGGTCTCTGGCTTATTCCTGAACACTTCCCTCATAGCAGTTCACCTCCCAGGCAAGGATAATGTCCTGGCAGATGCTCTCAGCAGGATTTCCCAGGGCCATCACGAATGGTCACTGGATCCCCGAGTACTGGGGATAGTTTTTGCCAGATGGGGCACCCCTCAGATAGATCTTTTTGCAGCCCCAGACAATCATCAACTTCCACTTTTTTGTTGCAGGCCCCCAGTGTTGGGCTCAGTCCCCCTGGATGCCTTTCTCCTCGTTTGGGAAAGGAAGTTTCTATATGCCTTCACCCCCTTCCTCTCCTGTTCAAGGTGCTAGTCAAAATCAGATCTCAGCCCTGCAAGATGATCCTGATTGCTCCAGACTGGGCCAGGCAGCCCTGGTACCCTCCTTCTGTCCTTAGCAGTTCATCTTCCCTGTGTCTCCCCAGGAACCACAATCTGTTAACCTGTGCCCAGGGAGAGTCTGTATCCAGATCTCAAATCCCTCAACCTCAAGGCCTGGCTCTTGAGGAGTTGAGTTTGCTGATCTACAACTTTCTCAAGGTGTTCTCGAAATCTTGAAAGCTTCTAGGAAGCCTTCCACCAGGCTACCTATAACTCCAAGTGGAAAAGGTTTTCTCAGTATGGTGTTCTGGGAAGCATATTTCCCTGGAATCTGCTGAGTTTGCCACTGTTTTGGACTATATGGTCCATCTTAATTCTTTGGGACTGAGACCAGCTACCCTGAAAGTGCATTTGGCAGCTGTCTCTGCTTTTATTTTCAGCAGGAAGCCCTCTTCTCTTTCTGCTCACCCTGTATTTTCCAAGTTTTTTAGGGGATTGCTTCATGCCAATCCACCATTCAGGGACCCTGCCCCTGCCTGGGATCTTAATGTTTGCATTGCTCAGCTGATGCAACCCCCTTTGAACCTCTGTCTTCGGCAGAGCTTAAGTACTTGACTTGGAAAACTGTATTTCTAGTAGCCATCACTTCTGCCAGGCGCATAAGTGAGTTACAGGCTTTATCAGTGGAGACTAACTTTATTTCCTTTCACAGGGATAAGGTAGTCCTCAGGACTAACAGGAAGTTTTTGCCTAAGGTGGTTTCAGATTTCCACCTAACCAATCTATTTCCCAGTGTTCTTCACTGACCATTCCTCCTCTGGTGAGAGGAGGCTGCTCAACTTAGATGTTAAGAGGGCCCTAAGTTACTACATAGGCGTACTCAAGGGTCACAGGTTTGACTCCTCCAACTATTTCTCACTTATGGTGAGGTTGAGAAAGGGAAACCTGCCACTAAGAGATCCATTGCCAGGTGGATTGTCTCTTGTATCCAATTTTGTTATCAAAAACTGGGTAAGGTTCCCCCTTCAGGCCTGAGGGCTCACTCTACCAGAGGTACAGCTGCGTCTCTAGCTGCTGCCAGAGACATCCCTATCTTAGAGATATGTCAAGCAGCTACTTGGAAAACAGTACACACTTTCACCAAGCATTACGCCCTGGATATCCAGGCCAGGAGGGATGCTCAGTTTGGCACAGCCGTGCTTCAGAGCCTATTCCCTAAGTAGGTTCTGTCCCTCCTCCATGGAGGTACTGCTGTGTAGTCTGCAATAGTCATAATATAGCAAGACTTCATGTTGTTTGAAGAAAAAATTACTCACCTTAGTAATGTTTCTTCTAATGGAGTCTTGCTATATTATGACCTCCCAGCCTGCCCCTCTCAGAACTTCTACTTTGGGTATGGGGTGGGCAGTCCACTGTTGGCACTTATTGATGCCCCCTTTTATGTTTTCCACCCCTTCTTTTTGGGGTGTTTGGGTGTTGTGTTTTATTTTATCTTATCTTTTCTGGTCCCCTGACTTGAGTCTTGGTGTTGGGACCAGGAAAATGTGTTAATATTTTAGTAGCCAGTTGGCTAGTGTAGGTTACAGCTTCCACACAGAACCTTAGTGAGTTTTGCTCATAAAGATCTGACAGTTTCGGTTTGAAATATCCCAGACAGAGCTTTTCTAACCGAGCTCGCGCTCTAAGTTCCATGCCCTGCATGGAAGTTAACTCTTTCACCTCCGGAGCAGTTCTAATGGTGGGACAAACTGCAATAGTCATAATATAGCAAGACTCCATTAGAAGAAACAACATTACTAAGGTGAGTAATTTTTTCTTCTCTACCACTGAAGTCAAACTAACTGATCTGTAGTTTCCTGCCTCTGCCCTGCTCCCACTTTTGTGAAGTGGAATCACATTTGCCCTCCTCCAGTCCTCAGGTACCACTCCATTCTCCCATGATTTGATAAAGAGAGTAGTCAGTGGTGTTACTAGTTCTACCCTTAGTTCTTTTAGTATTCTTGGGTGAATCCCATCAGGGCCCCATTTCTTTGACCACCCTCAGTTTCAAGAGTTCTTTCAAAATCCTTTCTTCTGTGAATGGACTGGTATCGACCCCCCCACTCAGAGTTTCTCCCTTGTTTGGTTTAGGCACCTCCCCCTCCTCATCTGTTGTGAATACTGAGCAGAAATATTTGTTCAGTATCCCTGCTTTTTCACTGTCACCCTCTGCCCACATTCCCTCCCCTTTATTAAGTATCTGTATCCCTCCCTTGGTCTTTCTTCACTCCCTAATGTACCTATAAAAGGTTTTATCCCCCTTCTTAGCAGAGCTGGCTATCTTTTCCTCAGTTTGTGCCTTTGCTATTCTGACTGCCTTCCCTGCCTTCTTCTGCTTTAACGGATAAAGTTCTCTGTCCTGCTCCTTCTGTGTTTCCTTATATTTCCTGAATGCTATCCTTTTCTCCTTAACTGTCTCTACCACCTCTTTTGAGAACCATAGTGTTTTTTTCCTTCATTTTGTTTTATTGATTTGCTTCACACAAAGGCTTGTTGCCTCTGCAATGGCTGTTTTGATTATTCCCCATTGTTCCTCCACCCCTCCTTCTTGCCCATTTACTAGTGCTTTTCTAAGACACTCTCTCATTTTCCCAAAGTCAGCCTTCCTAAAGTCCAATACTCTTGTTTTTGTATGGCTTGACTCTATGGCTGTGTTTAGTGTGAACCACACTGTTTGGTGGCCATTTGTTCCCAGATGGTCACCCACTTCTAAATCTGAGATCCTTTCTCCTTCCCCATTTGAGAGTACCAGATCTAAGATTGCTCCCTCCCGAGTGGGTTGAAACACTAGCTGTCTGAGGCATGCCCCCTGTAGGGCATCAAGAATGACCCTGCTTTTGGATGTGCCTGCAGCAAGGTATTCCAGTTAACATCTGGTATATTCAGATTATATTCAGGTCTCTGATTTTTTTGGTCTAGTCCTATTTGGTCAAATACATATAGATAGTCTTTCTCTATTTTTGAGGAACCCTTTGTTGTTTCCCATTTAATTCCTGGTAAGTGAAAATCTCCTGCAAGCCTTATTCTATCAGCCAGGTCAAGATGCTCTATATAGTGTTGAATAGCTGCCTCGTCCTCATGACTGACTGAAGTAGGGCGATATACTACACCTAAGATGATTTTTGGTGTGTTATTTTGTAACAGATTTATACATACTTGTTCGCTATTATTTGTTTCACTTTTAACCTCTTCACATTTAATTGTTTCATCAATGTAAACTGTGACACCCCCACCTTTTCTGAACTTTTTTGATTTGCTAAATAAGTTGTAACCCTTTATATTCTTGTCCTAGTTATCGCCACCCTCCCATAATGTTTCTGTTAGTAGTGCTATTTGAATGTCTTTAGTTTGTAGGTGGTACTTGAATTCTTCAGATTTATTATCCAAACTCCTAATGTTTGCTAACAATCCCTTCCAGCCCTTCCTCTGATTTTCTGATGTATTTTCTATACTTGTGTCAATTTTGTCTGACTCTGGGATATCACATCCCCCCTTTGTCAAGTTTAAATGTTTTTTGATTAGTTCATTAAACCTTTTTGCTAGAATTCTTGCTCCCATGTTATTGAGATGGAATCCATCATCCTTGTATAGTGGTGCATCTCTAAATGTATCCATGTTATCAATGAATCCCATGTTTAGTGTTTCACAGAAATTTCTCAGCCATCTATTTAATGTAATTATATTTCCTAGCTTTTTTGAATATCGACCGTAAGCAGTGTTATTCCTGATATTATAATATCTGTTGTTTTTGATTGTAGTTTATGAATCACATTTTTGTAAGTCTCAAAAATGTCTTTAAGATTTCTTGTCCCAGTGTTATTAGTTTCTACATGTAGTATGACAGGTGATTTTTGTGTGTTCTCCATAAGGCCATCCATTAGATTTCCCAGATCTCTAATCTTGACTCCTGGTAGCATACTGACTGTACTGTAGTGTTCATTTTATTGCCTTTACATATAATGGTATCTATTCCCCTTATAACTGAGTCTAAAATTATAATGATGTCCCTGTCTTGATCTGCAGTGGGATCTAATTTACTTATGGAAGCCTTTAGTTGTCTCTGGTTTCCTATGTTGACTTCAATGCCTTTCCTGTTATCTAGTGATGTTTCCTTTCTTACTATGTCATCTTTGTTAACTGGTTTATCAATATAATTTATCACTGTATTTTCATTTTATGAGGACTCTCATTCAGGTTTTTTGTCAATTCATGGGGACTCTCCCTCAGGTTTTTTTTCCAGTCTCAAGGACTCATATTCCATGTCCAATGCTGTGAACCTGTTTTGTAGCCATACTGGAGCAGTACTGTATATCTGACCCCGCCCCTGTGTTTTCTTGGATTTGTTTGCACTGTAGCCCACTTCTCTATCTCTGGTTTCTGTACTGTGGCCTCTTCATTGTCTAGATCCACATTATCTTGCATTATTTCTTTGGCTTAGAGTTAATAAAGTTTTCAAGGCATCCTGTCTCTACTCTCATCTCTAATCTCATTTTTAGTTGCACTATTTCTTGCATGAGAGTTTTGATCAAGAGGCATTTGTTACATATGAACCCCTGTTCCTTTGTACCCAGAATGAACATGGTACAGCATTCACATATAGTAGTATTATTATCCATGTTAAATGTAGTTGAGTATTATTTAACTGTTCCCTAGCAAAGTCTCCTCTGCTGATTTCCCAACATCCCCAGTGGACACCGCACGTGACACCCATGTGCTCGTCCCTCTCAAGCTCATCCAGCTTGTTTGGGGCATTTGTTTATGTAGGAAGAGGACCAGAGGTGCAATTATGTCACTTATGGGTCCTCGACTGCTCTGTGACTCAAAATACAAGATCTGCAATTTAAAATTACTGCCACCTCATTCGGTGGACTTAGTGCATTATATAGAGCAAGTGAATAAGTAAAAACAGGTTTCCAAAACACAGACTACTGCCCCAGCACACTCCACTGCTGGGAATACACAGTTAGCCCTCCACTATCACAGAATTCTAGGTTGTGTGGGTTCCCTTGGTCGCTGGTTGATGGCTTTCAACCAACCTCTTCTCAGAGGATGTTCTATTCTTTACCGGCAGTAAATGTTTGATCCTAGCAAAATGGACCCAACTGTTTAAACTGGTCTCTTAACTCATAAGTCTCAGAAACAACTTAGAGGATAATGTATGGGCAACCATACACAACAAGGCTATGTTTGTATTGAAAGGTTTTTATGGCAACCAGGAAACTTGAAAGTGAAACTTGAGAGGTTCCCTAGTTGCCACAGAAAACTCAAGATGAACACACAGGCTTGTCTGATTATAGATGCCCATACATAATCTTTTATGGTTCTATGCTGAAGGGCAATTGACATTAGGGCGAGTGTATATCACCAAAAATAAGGAACGGTGATGTACAGTCATGGCAACAACAACAGCGGTGACAGCACTCAAATGTATGAGGGGTGCTGCACCCATCCTGCACATCCCTAACTCAATATTCTCAACTCCACGGGGGTGCATGTTGGGGGTGTAAAACTTAGAAAAATAACAAAAGCAGTGCATCGCAAAAATTACCACGCCACCCAGACCCAAACCCTCCCTACTGCAGCTGCCCACCCTCACCACTGTGCCACAAAGCCAGCTCTCAGGCTACCACCGCACTGCCTCTCACATACCTTCCCTCTCATTCTGTCTCTCGCATGGTGCAGTTCCTCTTGCCCTCCCTCACCCTTCCTCCTAACCCCTCGCTACCCTGTCCAGTTGCCCAAAACACAGGCACTGAAACTGAGTTGCTGTTATTGCGGTCACTCAATCTCAGTTGCCCTGTTCAATGGATGCCATCATTTATAGTGTATCATAGACTCATAGAACCATGGAACTCTGACAGCAGAAAAGGACCTCATGGTCAGTCTAGTCTGCCCATAACCACCCCATTCTAGGAAGTCCCCCTCCCCCCTTACCGGGCTGCCCCTTGCCTGTTAGGCCCATGTGCTTATCCCAGGCTTTTCTGAATTCATCCACTGTATCCACCCCCACCACCCACTCCAGCAATCTGTTCCATGACTGTACCACCCTCTCAGAAAAGAACCTCCCCCTTTTGTCCCCCAGAATCTTCCCCACTCCAGTTTGTATGCATGCCCCCTAGTGGAAATGTTCCCACTCTTTCTGAAGATGCTGTCGACCCTCATCCTGTTTATGCCCTTCAAGTACTTTAATGTCTTCACCACATCTCCCCCCCTTCCTCCTCCAGTGCATACAGGTCCAGTTCTACCAATCTTTCCTCATATGACTCCCCTTGCAGACCCCTTACCATTTTTTTGCCCTTCTCTGGACCCTTTCCAGCTCATCTCCTTGCAGGTATGACCTCCAGAACTGGACCCCATATTGCAAGTGTGGCCTAACCATGGTTTTGTAAAGTGGTAGGATCACCTCCATCTTCCTGCTTGTGAATCCCCTCCCTATGCATGCCAACATTCTGAATGCCTTCCCTGCTGCTTTGTCGCACTGACTCTGGACCTTCAGACTGTCTTAGATAGTAATCTCCATGAACCATATTTTCCAATGAGAATGAATGCCACAAGATCTTGGTGCACTGAACATACAGCACACGGGGCTTGCAGCATTCGCCGGGTGACATTTGGGGATTTTCATCTCTTGTGCCCGGCATAGGTTCTTAGACCACAAAAGTTTGGTCCAGCTTGCGCTGACCCTCCAGGATAAAGTTACGGTGCTAGTGCCAGAGCATTGGCGTAAGTAGTCATAAATCACAGAAACTATTGCAACTGCTCCAGGGAATGGCATTTCGTGTGCATTTGTGGCAAAGGGAGATGGCACACAGCAAAAGCTAAAGTCCCATGGTGCGAGGCTGGATGCAAGACCTGCGCCTCCTTTGGAAAATCCAGCCCCAGGTCTCTTTCCTGTACTGTTACCTCGAATTATTCCCCTCCAAGTCAGTATGTTGCCTTTGGGTTATTATGCCCTATATGCATAATCTTGCACTTTTTAGTGTTGAAATGCAGCAGCCATCTGTTCAACCACTCCTCCAGCATAGCCTGGTCCACTCTCATATCCTCCACCCCCTCCACCATATCTACTCTATTGCTACATATCATCATGTCATCAACAAACAGATGTACCTTCCCTCTTAGACCCTCCGTGATGTCACCGATGAATATGTTGAAAAGTATGGGTCCCAAGACTGACCCCTGGGGACCCACTCATCATCCACTCCTCCCTTGAATGCACCCCATTTATCACCACCCTCTGCATCCTCCCCTCTAGCCAATGTTCTACCCAGTTTGTGAGCTTGCTCCCTACTCCCAGGCTGTCTACCTTGCCTGTCAGTCTGCAGTGGGGGATGGTGTCGAATGCCTTCCTGAAGTCCAGGTAGGCCACATCCACTGACCCCCCAGTCCCATGACTCCGTAACTCTGTCAAAGAATTCAATCAGGTTGGTCTGGCATGTCCTACCACCTGTGAATCTGTGTTGACTGTCATTTAGGAGGACCCTCCTTCTAGATATTTTATCAGCCTTTCCTTAATAAGTGCCTCTATTAGTTTTCCAACTATGGAGGGAAGGCTGACCTGGTGGTAGTTTCCCAGCTCCTCCCTTTCTCCCTCCTTATGTAGGGGTACCACTTCAGCCCTTTTCCAGTCCTTAGGGACCATTGCCTTGCTCAGTGACAGGTTAACTAACCTAATGAGCCATGTTGCCAATTCCTGTTTTAGTTCCTTGAGTACCCTCAGGTGGATCCCATCTGGACCCATCACCTTATCCATCCACAACTTAACTAACTCTTCCAACACCCTAGCCTCCATGAAGGGACTTGGGATCATCTCACTACCCACCCTTCCGCTGCTATCCAACTGCAGCCCTATCCTCTCTTCTACTGTGAAGACTGATGCGAAGTATTTATTCAGGTCCTCAACCATTTCAATATCCCCTTCCACCAGTGGCCCCCTTCCCCCTTGTGCTTCATAATCTCTAACTTCCTGTCTCTTTAGTCACTCACGTATCTGAAGAACCTCTTGTCTCCCCTTTTTACCAGCCTTGCTATGTGCTCCTCTGTTTCTGCCTTGGCGTGTCTAATCATCTTCCCTGCTTCCAATTGTTTTTCCTTGTATACCTCTCTGTCTGCCTCCCTCTGCGATGCTTTATACATCCTGAATGCTCTCCTTTTCTCCCTAACTGCATTCCTCACCCCTGATGTGAACCAAAGTGGTTTCCTCCCCTCTTCTTTTTGTTCGCCATTTTAATGCACAGTTCCTTCACCTTCAGTATTCCTCTCTTGTTTCCCCCATAATTCCTCCATGTCCTCCAGCTCTACCTTCCACTCCAGTTCCTATTGGACCACTGCGCTCATCCTCCTAAAATCTGCCCCCCTAAAGTCTAGTACCCAAATGTTGGAGCCGTTTTTATCCTGACCCTTTCTGATTCTAAATGTTATTGTCCTATGGTCACTGTCACCCAGGTGTTCCTCAATCTCTACCACCTCGACACTGTCCCCATTTGTCATGACTAGGTTGAATAAGACCCCCCCCAGTAGGTTTTCTTATCAGTTGTGTGATGAACACCTCCTGTCAAGCTTCAAACATCTCCCTGCTCCTTACTGTGGATGCTGCTGGGATGTTCCACTCTACATCTAGTAGATTTAGATCACCTACAACCACGACCTCCCCTTTGCTGGATATCTCCTGAATCTCCTTACCTAATTGCTTGTCCACCTCCTCCCCCAGATTGCCACCCCTACCTTCACTGCCTTCTCCCTCTCTTTGCTTAAAGTGACCCACAGGGTCTCGGCTGAACCGTCCCCCCCACCCACACACAATCACCCCAATCCCCTCCTTTACATAAAGGACCACCCCTCCCCCTTTTTTCAAAGCTGTCCATCCAGTAGAGCACATACTCAGGTATTTCCACCTCCCAGATGTATTTTTCAGTCCACCAGGTTTCCTTAACTGCTGCTAGGTCCAGGTAATCTTCCACCATCACATGCTGTAGTTCTCCCAACTTCTTTCTTAGACTCCTAGTATTTGTTAGTAAACCCTTTCAACAGCCTCCTTCCTCCACCTTACACCCCCCTTTGGCTTCCCCTGCCTCCTTTTGTGGGGGACAGAACTTTTGGCCAGCTCCTCCTGCCATTACCGCTGGGCTGCACCTAGTTTTGCCCTCCACCTTTCCTAGTTTAACTCTCCCTCTAGTATTTTATCTATGTATCCCTGCAATTTCCACCTTAGAAGCCTAGCCCCTTCATCATTTATATACAACCTGTCCCTCATATACAAATGCTGGTCCACTCAAGTGTTCACCCAATCCCCTATATATTCGTAGCCCTTCCTCTTGCACCACTGTCCATAGCCAGTGGTTAAAGTCCTTGATTCTCAATTGCCTGGCTGCACTGGCACAGTGCACTGGCAGAACTTCTGAAAAGGTTAAAGATCCACCATCCCCTTGCACCCTCTTGCTAGTGCCTGAAATCTCCTCTGTACCTCTTCCACCTCCTCCCCAGACAAGTCATTTGTACCAAGGTGCAAAACCAGGTGAGGCTTCCTCCCAATCAGCCTGATGCACTCTAATATTTGGGAGTGTCCTGCCCACCTCCATCCCTGGGTCACAGAAAATGAATCTCCCCCCTTGAAAGCTACTCCCTTTCTTAACCAATGGATCACTTTGATGATTGAGTTCCATACACTATTACCTGTGTTAACCCCAAGGCTGCCTCTGCAACCCTTACCTGGCTTTTTCCTCCCAATCCTCATGGCTCCTCCCTGATCCCCTCCTCCCTCTGCTTCCCCCCCATGATCACTTTGGCCCCCCATACTGCTGGATGGTCCCCAGCCTCATCCCTCCCACCATGCCTCCTCATGCTCAGTCCATTATTTTACCATTATTCCCTATTCCCCCTCATTGTGCCCCATCTGCTGCCTTCCCCCCTCTATTTTTGCCCTGACTGGAACAACTTGACCCCTCATGCTATCCCTCCCTCCCTTCCATCTTGGTGTCCCTCTCCTTGTTCTCCTCCTGGACCACCATGACCTAATCAGCCCCTGCTTTTAACTCTATTAGCCTCTCCGTATATGTCTCCTTATTCCCCTTTGTCCCCTGTCCCTTTGTCTGACTCCTGCTCCATCATCACCATTAGGGGCCAATACCTGCTTGAGCCTGCCATGTATCTATGCTCATACATAACGTGGCTCCTGCTCATCATGCCCCTGCCACCTGACCTGGGCCTTCCCTCCCTGTCCCCCTGTGTGACCTGTTCCCTCCACCTCCTGTCCTCCTAGTCAGACTTCCTCCTTTCCTTTACCTTCTTGCCTTTTCTGATTCTACTGATGATTTTCCCCTTCACCCAGGACAGTTTTCTTTTTAGCCATGATAGCTTCGCCTCCAGGCTCCCTAGCTTTAAACAAAGTGGGCATGCTCCCAGTCCCTACAGGGTGCTTATGAACACTGCTGCACCACAGTTATTACACCCCATTCTCCTTTCTCCCCATGCTCTTTTCTCCCCCTACCCTGGTTGTTCCCCCAATATCACCACCGTCCCTCCCCCTGTCCTGCCCCTCTGCACTACTGTGCCCCTCTATGCTGCCCCTCCCCAAGTGTGCTGTCCCATACTGCTCCATCCCCGTCCTCCCTCCCCAAGACCATTTTCCCCTCTCCACCTTTTGCTCCTCTGGCGCCATGCTCCTAGTGAGTCACCCCTTCTGTACCCGATCCTGCCTACCTCTAAGCACAATCCAGCAAATTAACCTTATCCCAGACCTGCTTTATGAGCCCTGACCCAGCCTGGTGAGCAGTCAACCACCTTTACCTGCTCTTTTCAGCAAACTTAAATCCAAACCCGTTTGCTGAGCATTTGATCAAACCTGCCAGCAACCAGCTTAAAGCAATTTTGTCACACAGTTACAGTAGAAGCCCCTCCCCACAGTCCTTGCACCCAAACAGTTTTCAGATGCCTTATCTTAACCCCAAAAAAAGCTTATTACCATTGTAGCAGTAGCTCCTCCCCTCAGTCCATGCACCCAATCAATTTTCAGCTATCAGAAGCCTTGCCCCCACCCCTGAGCCCAGCCCCCATGCTAGACAAGTATTTAATAAAGATCAGACAAATATTTAAAAAGGTCAGTGGAGGAGACAGATGGGGCTTTTTTTGATGCGCATGAATTCCTATTTCGGATACTCTACATAGCAGTGTCAGTGGCTCAGTAGGTAGCACACTCACCACTGAGGCCAGGAGATCAGAGGGCTGTGGGTTCAGTTCCCTCATCTAGCACTTGGGTTAATATCCCAGTACTGACACTGTAGTGCAGCATGAGAGGGGTGCTGCACTCTGAGGTGCCGTCTTTCAGATGAGATGTTAAATCGAGGTCCCATCTGCCTGGATTGGTGGTAGTTCAGGTGGATGTTAAAGATCCCGTGGCACTTATCGAAAAGAGTAGGGGAATTTCCACGGTGTCCTGGCCAGATTTCCCACTTTCACTAAAAATAGCAACAACAGCTTAACCTGGTTCAAAGTCTGTTGGCATTCATCTGTATCCCCCTTCCCTGGGTCATGCCTGAAAATAGGCAGGATTTGTCTAGTGCACTTACCCGGTCAACAAAAACTAAATAAATAAAATACTCTGCTTCCTTTCAGTAAAGTGGGGGTTGGGAGTGAGGCACTTGACGGTTTGTGCTGGGCTCAAATTACTGACTTAATGTGTTGCAGCTTTTTCTATAAATTCAAGTTTAACAAAAAAAAAACTTCAAGCTTGACTGGATAGAGGAAACCAGCTGTGTGGCAGCATTTTAAGTTGTTGTGCTGCACTAGTGACATCACTACTGCAGCACAACAATGTAATGATGTCAGTACTGCAGCACAACATGCATAACAGTGTTCCACCATACACTATATTATACTGCCCAAATACGTTGGGGTGGAGAAAAAAAAATCAACAGTTACGTGCACTTTCTGGGGCACATCAAATATGGCTAGCAAAATATACACATCACCATAGAGCAACTCACGTCAAATGACATGACCTCTATTAGCAGTATTAGTAATATTAGCTGTACACCAGCACAAGTAACAGAGCTGCCACATATTGTCACAAGTCACACTGCAGAAATGAGACATTACAGAATTTCTGTATATCTCTGCTGTACCAGCCATTAGCCTTCTGGACCTGGGGGAAGCCAATCACCCGTATCTCTCTCTAGTACCCAGGATTAACCTTTGGGAGGCAGATCTACCAGTTATGTCCATTCCCATGACAACACAACACAGCTCCAAGTACTACCAAGTCCCATATTTAACATGCCCCAGAAATGACTGCCTATACCAAACTTCATATAATATAAATAGCGTCAGTGGCTCAGTAGGTAGTACACTCGCCTCTGAGGCCAGGAGATCAGAGGGCTGTGGGTTCAGTTCTCACATCTGGCACTTGAGTTAATATCCCAATACTGACTCTGTAGTGCAGCATGAGAGGGGTGCTGCACTTCTGAGGTGCCGTCTTTCGGATGAGACGTTAAACCGAGGTCCCATCTGCCTGGATTGGTGGTAGTTCAGGTGGATGTTAAAGATCCCATGGCACTTATCGAAAAGAGTAGGGGTGTTTTTATTAGCAAAACAAACATATATAACAACACATGATCACAAAAAGATCAACAAAATAAAGACATAATCAAATAACATAATTCACTAACACAATATTCAAATAACCGTATATCAATCAATGAATTAACATATCAAATAAAGGGGGGAAAAAAAAAGAAAGAATTCCATTTCATTCCACACAATCACTTTTAAAGAGCCTTTAAAGAAAAATTTTTGATATTAAATCTACTCTTTTACTTATACTTAATAAAATGCAAAAAACCTTTCCACCATTTTCGTAAAGTCCCCGGAGTCACCCTCAAAGCATCCAAAGTGTAAATATTCTCCAATTCCTTTATTATTAAACTGCTAACACACGAATATGACATTTTCTTTTGGTATAAAACCCACTGTATTCTAGCTTGCCATAAATAATATCTTAAGCAGCTTAAAAATAAAGCTAATGTATCATCATGAAGACCTAATTTAACTATTGGTCACATTCCAAAAATTAGAAATTCATATGACATATTATGCATCCACTTAAATCCCCATAATTTAGCTAAATAATCCCATAAGCCTGAGGCATAAGAACAATCCAAAAGAAAATGCTCCATAGATTCCTCCCTGTTAATGCATTCCAGATAGGGACATAACCTCTCCTGAAAGGCCTTATATTTTGCATTTCCTCTGACATTTAATCTTCCATAAAATATTAACCACTGGGTCTCCCATTGCTTTTTTGGCATTCTTGGGTTGTTTAATTGTGCCAGTACCAAGGGGTTTAGAGTTAAAGGGCAATTTTTAAAACCCGGCTCTTGTGGATATAGTTTTAACATCAAATATTTATATAAACCCCTTGTGTTATAAGATAATACTGTCTCCTTCTGTAGTTCCCATTTAAATAATTTCTTAGCCACGGCTTTAAAATGATCAGGAAAATGCAAATGTCTATTAAGTTTTGGTGCAAATGAAATCCAATTCTTAGAATATTTACCCATTATTTTTAAATTCCATGAGGCCTCTGCCCTTAATTCCATTTTTAATCCCTCCTTGATTGAATTTGATATAAAAAATACATGTGCATATACAACAGGATCAATCATACCTAACCCTCCCTTGTTCTTCCTTAAATATGTAAAACCCCTTTTGACACAGTTTAAATGATTACCCCAAAGCATCTGGAAAAATAAACTATAAATCTTAGTTTCCAATTCTACCGGTAAAGGGAAAATCATAGCTACAAACTGAATAACGAGAAGAAGGAATTGTTTAATAATTTGTACTCTTTTTAATTTAGGTAACCTCCACTGCTTCCACCTAGTCACTTTCCTTTCGATTTTTCCAATGACACCATCCCAATTATCCCTGGATAAATTCTGAGAACCAAAAATAATCCCCAAGATCCTAAGTGGGTTCCTGATATATGAATTCCCTCAAGCAAAGAATCCTTAAATCCACTTGACCCTATAATCAGCCCCTTAATTTTTTTAATATTCAGTTTGGCATTAGAAACTTTAGCAAATTCCTCAAAGGCAGCCCTGAAATGGGAGATGGAAGCACAATCCTCTAAATAAATCACCAAATCATCTGCATAAGCCTGAATATTTAACTGTAAGTTACCACCTTCATTAAAGGGAATACCCTTCCATTTATGAGAAACTACCACCATTTGCAAGAAGAGGTCTATCGCAAAGGTGTATAAAAGGGGACTTAGAGGGCACCCCTGTCTAACACCCGTAGTTAATTGAAATCCTTCTGCCTTACAACCTTTCACAAATGGAAAAACCAACACATTATTATATAGCATCTCAATTATATTCACTAAATTGTGATGTACCCCATAATACCTCAGAGTCATAAAAAGAAATGGTAAATGTACTCTATCAAAAGCTTTGTCTAGATCTGCGGCAACCAAACAACCTGTTAAACCCACCTCTGTAAGATAATCAATTACATCTTGAATTAACATAAGTGCAAACTGTATCCTTCTGTCTGGCAAAACACAATATTGAAAGGGCGACATTACATCTCATGCATATTTTTTAAGCCGTTCATTCAAAATTTTAGTAAAAATTTTATAATCGGAATTTAATATTGTAATAGGCCTCCAATTAACAATATTTTGCTTATCACCAGTTTTAAATATGTAAGTCAATAATCCTTCTGAAAATGAAGGGTTAATAACATTTTTATCTAAAAAAAATTGAAACAAAAGACATAGACATTGACTAAATTCATCTGGGAAGGTCTTATACAAATTATTTGTAAGGCCATCCAAACCTGGTGAAACATTCAGTTTCAAAGCCTAATGGTATCCGAATTTCATCATGAGAAATGGGTTCCCATTCATCTGACTTTTAACCCTATTGTATGAGACAGATATTTGGATTAAATAATCCATTATCTCTTTTAGAAATAATTTCATGGGAATTTAAAGTTTTAAAATAATCACAATAACATCCTAGGTTCCACCAATGTAGTTGCTAAACTTCCGTCAGTTTTTAACTCCTCCAATCTCATTGAGTCCCTAAATTCCTTACACATCTCAAAAGGATCCCTATGGGAGACTTCTTAACTCATTAATTAATATGGCCTGCATAGTTTTACTTCTACTGTATTGAAAATCCTTCATTTTTCCTTTTAACAAAGAGAGTTGTTCTGAATAATCGCACCTTGAAGTATAAGCTATAGTCAAAAGTCTTTGCAGTTGCTGTCTTAGACTTAAATATTGCAATCATTTCTCATTTTTGATTTTCTTTCCATTAAATTTAAACCAATTTCTTAAATCAGATTTTGTATCTAACCATCATTCACCTAAATCAGAATATAAAAAAGCTACTGAAAGTCTGGCCTTCAATAAACTTTTAACCCCTGATTGAATGAAAGTGAGTTCAAGCAAGGAATTATTCAATTTCCATCTTAATTGTCTTTTTTCTTGCCTATCAAAAAGAAATAAATTACTTATTAAAAATAAATGATCGGAAAATTCACATGGAATTATCTTGAATGAATCCATTTGCAAATTTGGTGAAAAAAACATGTAGTCTATCAGAGAGAAGGATTTCTCCTTTTTAAAAGAAAAGCTGTTTTCCCTTTTTGAAGAGTTATTACAATTTACTAAACCTGCCTCTTTAATTATTTTACTTAAGGCATTAGTATCACAATATACTTTCTTATTATTGATGTTTTTTTTTTGAGGGTGAGCTGGAAATGAACAATTAAAATCCCCTTCCCATAAAACTCTAACTGTAGTAAATAAGAAAGGCTGAACCAACTTTATGCAGTTAACTCTGCCTGATTTTGTTTGTGGATTATAGATGTTGATGAAACGAAAGCAAAGGCCTAACCACTTCCCGTCCACAATTAAAACTCTCCCAGGTATTAAATCAATCAAATTATGAAACTGAAATGCAAATGAATTAAAAATAATCCCTACACCATCTGCAGAATCCTCTCCAAAGGACCAAAAGGATGGGCCCCATAGCCAATCCTTTTTAAATGCAATTAGCTGTTCTATTGAGAACATCCAAGTCTCCTGTAAAAAGCAAACTGAAAGAGGGTACTCATGAATAAATTGAAACAAAGCTTGTCTCTTTACTTTATTCAGTAAACTATGAGCATTCAAAGAGCCCCAAGTCAACCTCATTTCCTTTTTAGATCTTCAAACCCCTTATTTTTTTCTCTTTTTCTTTTTCTTATCCTTGTAATTGTCTATTACCTGTGACTTTGTAGAAAGGGAAGATTTTTGTGAATCCGAATCCTCTACCTCCTCCACATTATCCCATGAGGAAAACAGAGCCGCTTATGAGTTACTGGTCTCCAGGTGCATAGCTGGGGAGGGGGGGAGGAGGTTTAGGATGCAGATTCCTAGCTGATCTTCTCTGAGGTAAAGCTGATAAGGATTCTTTTGATGTATTAGTAATCTTTACCTCATCTGTAAAACAAACTGGAGGAAAACTTAGACTATTAGGGGGGCCCATTTTATTCTCCCTGGCATCCATCTTAATAGAGACTCCACTTTGTTTACCTTCCTTATTCTCAGATAGCACCTTATTTTTGTTTGCAACTGAATTTGAAACAGCATTTTTAACCTCTTTCTTTAATTCCACTGATTTTATAACCTCTGATTGTTTAACCTTAGAGTTAGTAATAGGAGGGGAAACCCCCTGCAAGGGAAGAGATTGTGCTGTAGCCTCCTGAGCTTTCTGAATGTAAACCTCTGAGCCAGAACAATCTGTTGTATTATGAGCAGCCCAAGGACAAACTTTAAACACATGGCCCTTAGATTTACATAGGTCACAACATGGTTGATTGTTACAAAACATTGTTAAATGCCCTACCTCCCCACAATTATCACATCTAGGCTTGTCACAAACACTGGAAAGATGCGTTTTAGCTCCACACTTGTAGCAAGCACGAGGCTGCCCACTGTAAAAGCAAACTCCACTATCTTTCCCTAACAAAAAAGAGTTAGGTATGTGCTCTATCCCTGCTTCATTTTGTCTTAAATTAATTTTGTACTTCCATCCACCTGTCCAAAAATGTTCTGTGTCTAAAATAGGCTCAGGTTCACTCAACACCTCACATCTTTTCTTTAACCAGAAGGTAATATCTTCCACCCAAACCCCTTCATTCCTAAACATAACAGTCACAAATTTAATTAAGGGTTTAGATAAGGGTATAACAATGAAGGGAGTCCATATGGGAGAAAATTTTACTTGGTTATATCTTGTCCAAAACAAGTCAAGTGCATGTTGAGAACGGAAACACATCATAATTGTCTTCACCTGAAATGTTTATAAAAGAATACACATCCTTAGGGGAAAAATGTAATGAATCTTTTAATAATACCTTCCCCACATAATGCCTATCAGGTCTTACCTCCAAACCACCTTTATATCTTAAACGCACTGCATTCCGCCTAGACGCAGCTTCTCTATGTGCATTTGAAAAAAGTTCAGACATTAAGGGTTTTTTAGCTGGAGTGGGGGGGGGTTAACAGCATATCTTCTGTGGGTCTCATTAAGGGATCCTGCCATAGAGAATCTTTAGATAAAGTTTCACTGGAAGATTTAGATAAATCTTTTGAGTTACCAGGAGGGCTTAAGACCTCACACTCTGATTTTTTACTTCTTTCAGTAATTATCTCCACCTGCTCTTGAACCACAGGAGCCCACTCTGGGGAATGCTGAGTCAGAGATAGTTGTGAGGTCCAAGTTGGATCTGGCTTCCACACACCTGTTTCAGATTGAATCCAACCAGCCCACTTAAAGCTTTATCTGGTGACCAAGAAACATTCTCCACCTCTTCTAATAATACTGAAGATTCTGTTTTTATACCCTGTACCTTTGTCTTAATTAGGGAATTTCCTTTTTTTTTATTATCTGCTGGAAAAAAAACTCAGTTACCCCTGCTTGTAAACCCTCAGCAGATTGATAAATGACCTCTTGAGTAACTAAAGGTTCCACCTGATTTAAACTTTTAAGTACAAATCCAGACGTTTTATCTAAAGAAACTGTATCATTATTATAACCAACAGTGGTATCATTAACTTTATTCCCCACATTTAATATTTTTTTTGCATTAAATTTATTTGTCCAATTTGAAATAGGCTGAGGACACTCATTACATGTAGCGCTAATACCACCAGCTTGATCTGAGTCCACACAGAGCACTGTATTCTTACACACACTGGTGCGATTCCCTTCCATGCTCTGACCATTGAGACAACTTTCACCTCTTAAAACCACCTGTTCGCTTAAGTCTGAGCTGACTTTAAATGTAGTCGGCTTGCTTTCCTCCCGATTTTCGCAGAGTAGCAGCGCTTCGGACGACCGAAAGGATGCTTTTTTAATCACTTCCATAGCCGCAGACTTTTCCGATGAAACATCCCCCGCGCTCGTAGCAATTAGAGGAAACACAGTACCTGTTTGAATTTTGGCACCATCTCCCAGCAAAGATCCTCCGTAGGACAGTTGCATACCTTCCAGCCTCTCAGACCTCAGTTTCTCTCCACTGTCCTGCTCCATTAACCCATTAGAAAATGCTGCTTCACCCGGAGCATTTAAAGAAATAGACTGCATATTTCCTAGGTTCAAATCCCGATGTTGCGGATTAGGGATATCTACATCAGGATTTTGTGGTTTACCAACATGCAATTTCTCTTCCTTTATTTCTGAAGATGTCATACTTGACAATAAATCTTCATTTATTTTTTTTTCTTCCTCAGAAAGCTCCCACTTTGATACTTCACACTGGAGCTCCATATCTGAATCAAAATCAGCCCTTGCCATGGCTGAAGCCTCTAGTAACTTAAGAGCAGGAGTCGAGGCTACCTCTCCCACTCTGCAGACGTCCTTCTCCTTCCAAGAACAACTTCAAGTGGCCATCTTGAGAATGACCTGTCCCCCTACAGGCAGCAAAGCAGCAGCCGAGTAGGGGACTTTCCCTGGTGTCCTGGCCAAATTTCCCTCATTCACTAAAAATACCACCAACAGCTTAATCTGATTCAAGGTCAGTTGGCATTCATCTGAATCCCCCTTCCCTGGGTCGTGCCTGAAAATAGGCAGGATTTGTCTAGTGCACTTACCCGGTCAACAAAAACTAAATAAATAAAAATAAATAAAATACTGTTACAGTTTGCTAACTTTGCTAAACAATATTTCTTTGTTGTTTTCCTTTCCAGTTTCCTGCACCCAAGTAGCACAGCATCTCAGACACCTCACAAATGTCAAGTTGCATGGCTTTCAAACCACCAATGAGCACCTTATGTACATAAAAAAAAACAACAGAAAAAATTCAGTCTTCTTAAACCAAGCCTCAACAAGCTAAAGAACAAACTCCAATTGGATTTCAATGCCATTCAGAAATGGTTCTCTGCTAATTTATTAGTAATGGAGTTTGCCCTTTAAGGGGCAGACCAGGTTGTCATGGTGCACCCCTTCCCTTTCCATCAAGATGGTGTGCTCAGAAGGGGGGGAAGGGGAAGGGCCTGGGGATAGAACAATGGTTAGGCAACAGGAAGGGGAGGGGCAAGTGGAGGTACATAATGGACAGCACAGAGGGGTTCAGCCACTTTTTGCTGGAGTTTTGATTTTTGAGCTTTTTGAAACTGCAGCACGTCAGATTGGCAAATTAATTGGAAGGTTTGTGCAACAAGATAAAGAGGTAATGCAGAAACAAATAGTATGTATGAAAAGGTGTGGATTAAAAAAAGAAAGAACGGAGAAGGAGAGGAGAATATACTGTATATACAGTATAAATAAATCTGGAGGAATAAGAATGCAGAGTTTGTAGTGTAGTGGCTTGAGTGTTTGACTGTGATGTAGAAGGTTGTGGGTTTGAAAACCCACAGTAGAACTTTAAAAATATATAGTATCTGAATGGACAGTAAAGAGGAACAAGAGGCCAGAGAGTAGGAGAAGCTGTGGAATCCGAAGAATGTGTAGAAATAAAGCATAGTTTTAAAATGACTGCATATTTCAGGATAGCAAGCATTTTGTGCCTTCATATTTGAGCATGGTTTACATGCAGCAGTGATAGCAAAGCACTTTGTTGAACAGGAGAAACCGAGTGTTAATTGGTACAGGCAGCAGTTTTTTGTGGAAGTGATGCATATTGCAGTGTTGATGGAGCGTTGGTGGAGCAAATGTGAAGAATGGCAGGAGAGGGTGAGCTAAAAGGGGGTTGCAAGCGCTCTGTGGCACAGTGGAGGAGGCAGGGCACTGAGATACTGAGGGGTTTGTGGTTTGTTAAAAAAAAAAACAGTTGTTCACATATTCGTCAACGCAGGGTCTTGTTAGCACTAAGTACAAGAGCACAGTTGTGACGAGTTGTTGGGGGGAGCAAAGGGAAGCGTTGTAAGGGATGGCCGAGAAGTGAATTGGGTCAGATAAAAGGAAGTCGGGGGAATGCCATAAAGTGTGGATCCTGTGCATTCAGCTGGTGTTGCCTGATGGGGCTTAGCATGAGATCAGGGGTATAGGACATTGGAGAGGAGCTCTGCACTGAGAAGGTGCATTTGGAGGCCTGAGCACAGAGGCCTAGTGTGGACAGGGAGCAAGAGACTGATGCGGGCGGCCACGTGGGCAAGACGTAACATACCGCAGTGAAGGCTGCAAGGCGAGTGGAAGCCATAAGAAGGAGCTACGGGGAGAGGGAGAGGAACCCTGGGGACTGCAGACAGAGGAAGGGGCAACAATTGGGGGCCTGGTGGCTATGGATAATGGGGGTCCATACGGAGTTAGGCCGCGAGGAGTATGGCGTGACGTCACACGCCCGAAGGACCACACGGGCCAGTCACAGGTCTGCTTGGTGCAAAACTGGAGTCAGGCAACATCGACAAACAAAGGGACAATGCACATAGGGAGGGAGGGAGCAGCCAAGAAGCAAGGCTGGGCCCCTAAAGGACTTGACTAAAAAGAGGCTATTGGGACACAAGGGAATAATAGGAGCCCAATGGGCCAAAAACACGGCAATGACAGCCATGAGAGTGAGTAGGCCTAAAGAAGGCAGGGCCCACCAAAGAGAGGAGATTGGAATCAGGCCACGAGGCCTAGTAGCACTGCCAAAAGGGGACAAGAGCAAAAGGACAGGCCTGGAGGGGCAACAGACAGAGGCATGCTACAGCATGCAAGGGGGGAGAGCCTTTGCAGGCCCGGGTACACACAAGAGGTGGAGTTTGAACCATGCAAGGGCTACTAACCAGCCTGAGGCTTGTGGGGCAGGGCACGGGAAGAGGAAGGACCAGGTCCGAAGGGGTAACAGCCAGAGGCATGCAAAAAGCATGCAAAGGGAGAGGCTTAGGCCTGCTAGCCCACAGGAAAGGGCACCTGAGATGCATGGAGGCCATGATCATCCTGAGGCCTGCGGGAGTAGGGCAGGGGAAGAGATAGGGGGCCTGTCGGGTAGTGGGGGGAGAAGCAAGGGAGAGAAGGCAGGGGGGTGAGTGGAAGAGTGAGATGGGTCATCTGGAAGGAGCCTGTGGTAGGATGGCAATGGAAGATGGCCCAGGCAGAGGTTGGATCAAAAAAAAACCCTCCCAAAAAATGAAGGCATGCTGTAAACATAAATTAACAACAGAATCTTGTTTTGTTCACTTCGGTTGTCTTCACAGTTTGAAAGGAATGAAGGATATGGCACCAAAGAAGAGCAGGCCTTCGGAGCAAGATGCTTACAGGGCTATAATTGAATTGGCGGAAAAAGCCAACAGAATTTGGGAACTGGTGGAAGGGGAGGAACCAGGGAGACCCGGGGAGAAAAGGAAAGCAGGAATGAGGAAAAGGGGCAGAAAGAAATGGCCAGCCGAAAGGCCACGCAGTCCCACCAGGGTACAAAGACTGGCAGTGGGACCCAGCAAGGTGGCTGATCCAGTAACTCTGCAGCCTATTGACCCAGTACCACCAGTAGCTCTCCAAGACCAAGTCGGAATCCCCCCAGAGGAACCCAGACCGGATCCCCAAAACATAGTGGTTCCTCCACAACTGCTAGTGGTGCATCCCCCCAACCACAGGGTACCATAATGGGGCACCAGGAAGATGGCAGGCAACAAGGCTCAGACAAGGACACAGGTAATTCACCCAGTGCAGTGGGTGACAGTATCAAAGAGTATATAAGTCAAATTGTGTCAGCACTTGGGACAGGAGGCTTAGGGCAAATGGTGTCAGCTCTGGCAGAGATTAGGATGGAGAAAAAGGTACTGAAAGGGAAGGAAGGAGGTACAGAGAAAGAGGGAAAAGGAACAAGGGAGATAGGTGCCCCGGGCATGAGGGTAGGCAAACATGTTCCGCTAGCCACAAAAGAAAAAATATGGATGGGAGAGTATGTGGATATATTCACTTTGGTGAGCTGGGAAGTGGCAGTGAAGTATGAGGAAATGGAGAACATAGGAAAGAGCAAAATGGCAGCAGCGGCAGTATTGTTAGGGAAGAAGGAGGAGGACAAATTCACAAAAGGGAAGACTTGGAATGGGTGGTTTGTAGGTTTTGCCACCTTCTCAGCCATTGTATTAGAGAAAAAACTGGAGTTGGGCATCCCACTCATCACATACTCACTAACAATAAGGCGGGCAAAGGCAAAAGGGGGGGTGGGGTGGATATACTATGACGAATTTTTTTGGCAGAGAATGGCGACATACAGGGATGTAAGATGGGACACAAAGCAACTAGACTTATGGACAGATTATGTAACGGATAAGTCCACACCAGAAGGTGAGTGGGAGAGGAAAGAAGTTATGCCCCAGAGGTGCTGCTGGGCTTACGATAGGGCCTTTTGTTCGTGGCCTCAATGTTGTTTTCGGCACACATGTTCAAAATGCAAGGGAATGCACCCGGCAACAGATGCAGAACGACATGGATCCAGGGTGAAAGTTCAGGTCAACAGTTTTTTCTAGAGGGACAGGGATTTAAAGGGCAGGCATGGAACAGGGGAGGGAGGGGTAGGGGGAACACGAGTATAGGAAGTCAGAATCACTGATTGGCAAAGCCAAGCACTGAGCGAGAGGGAGGAACCGGGGGGGTTAAAGGGAGGAAGGACAAAGAGAAGTTTGGGGCAGCCAGAACCCCCATCAGGATAGAGGCATGGGTTGGACAGATATCCGAATAAAAAAATGGCGGAGATGATTGGAAAAGGTTTTTGCACAGGTTTTTCATTGCAGTGTGAGGGTCCCAGACAAGCGAAAGAGGTGAGCAACCTGGCGTCGGTAAAAGGGAGGGAAGAGATGTTAAGACAAAAGATAGAGAAGGAAAGGGCAGCAGGGAGAGTAGAAGGACAATTTGATAACCCCCATTGCAGAACATGAGGGTCTTGCCATTGGGCTTGGTACCCAAGAAACAGGAAGGAGAATACAGGGTGATTCACCACCTATTCTTTCCAGAAGGGGATTCGGTGAATGATTTTATCGGGGAAGAATATAGTAGGGTGACATATGCAACATTAGAAGATGCAGTCCGGATAATCCGGGCTAGTAAGGATGCATGGATGGCAAAAACGTATATCGAATCTGCTTTCAGATTGCTGCCAGTTAGGAGAGAAGACTGGGACCTCTTGGGTTTTAAAATTGGGGGTCAGTACTATTTTGACAAAGCCATGCCCACGGGATGTTCTATAGCATGTGCAACATTTGAAGCATTCAGCACCTGTTTGCAGTGGATGTATCAAGAAAAAACTGGTTATAGAATGGTTATTCACTATTTAGATGATTTCCTTTTCATTGGTAGTGGGGAAAAGGAGACACAAAAAATGCTGGTCAAATTTCAAGAGCTGTGCAAGGAATTAGGGGTTCCGCTGGCACCGGAAAAAACAGAGGGGCCCAGCAGGGTGCTAGAATTTCTGGGTATTGAAATAGATTCCCCAAGGGAAATATTCAGGCTGCTGGACAAAAAAGTGGAAAAACTGAAAGAATTGATCAAAGTGCATACCAGCAGCAGAAGGGTACAACTAAAACAAGCACAGTAGGTACTGTGGCACCTGAACTTCACCTGCAGGGCTATTGGACCAGGAAGAGCATTCACAAAAAGGTAGCAAGGGCTACAGCCGGGGTGACCAGACCACACCATTGGGTAGACCTGACAAAAGGAGTCAGGGAGGATTTTAAAGTATGGGAGGAATTCCTCAGGGAGTATAATGGCTGCTCCTTCTGGCAGGAGGAGTGGGTGTATAACACAGACCTCGATCTTTACACAGATGCAGCCGGGGGCCTAGGCATGGGGGGGCTACCTGAGGGGCAGGTGGTTTGCAGAACCATGGCCTTCCGATTGGGTAAGGGATGGCAAGGTAAAAGATATAACATTGTTAGAGTCATGCCCATCTGGGCATGTACCCTGGTTTGGGGGGGAAGAATTACGGGATCAGAGAGTGACATTCTGGTGTGACAATAGAGCAGTGGTAGAGGTCCTAAACAACAGGGAAGCCAGGTCAGAAACAGTCATGCAAGTCTTGCGACTTTTAGTGCCAAGGGCCTTGCAGCTGAGCATGTAATTCAGAGCAAAACACATAGAAGGGGTACACAATACCCTGGCTGACAGCATTTCCCATCTGCAGCAGGACCATTTCCAGAGGCTGGCACCAACAGCAGAGGAGCAAAAATGCCCATACCAACAAACATCTGAGACATTGGCAAGAAGGAGCAGAACTGTTGTTTCGAGGTTAAGCTCATGGGCATGTCAGACTCTGAGGGCCTACGACGGGGCCTGGCGAGTGTTTCAAACATTCAGGGCAAACCACCATATGGAGGTAAGTAGGCCACTCACAGAAGAACAATTGGGGAAGTTCACCGTAGAGCAATGGCAAAAATGAACAGCATACACCACAATGGGGGTCTATTTGGCGGGGATTAGTGTTATCTGCAGTCTAAAAGGATGGAAGGACCTGACAAAATCGATGTTCATTAGAAGAATGATGCAGGAATGGGGGAGGTTAAAACAAGGGTCAGTAGACAATAGAAGACCAATAGGGGAACAGTGGCTGGCAAAACTAAAGGATGTGCTGCCAGTGATATGCAGATCAAAGACTGAGGCCCAGCAATTTCACATGATTTATGTTGTAATGTTTGCAGGGGCCATGAGAGTGAGTGAGGTAGTAGGCAATGGCAAAAAAGACAAGGAAGGGGGATTAGAATGGGAAGATATAAGCTAGGGGATGAAAGAGATACAGATCAGGATTAAGAGGTCAAGGACAGATCAAAGGGGATAGGGTTGCATGGTGACAGTAAAGAAACAGGTAGAGGGTGCAATGTGCCTAGTGCAGGCTTTGTGGGCTTTCGCCACAGAACATGGGAACAGGACAGGGAGATTCTTTGTGTATGGTGATGGAAGAAGGGTCACAGGTTATCAAGTCACAACATTGCTCAAGAAAGGCATGCAATTCCTGGGGGAGGATCTGGTTAATTATTCATCCCACTCCTTGCGGATTGGGACTGCCTCACAGTGGGCAGCGGCAGGTGAAACTGTGAATAGTATTTTGGAAAAAGGACGCTGGCCGTCTGCCAGTTATAAGAGATGCATTCGAGCACTGCAGTGTGGAGATTAACATACTACCTATGTTTTGTTACAGATCTGGAGACAAAATGGAGGGGGAAGGACAGGGAGAGGGATACTATGGTGAAGAAACTAAGACCATATATAAGATAATTATTTCTGAGATCACGTGATGCGTCTGGCTTGCTAGCTGCTGCTCCCTTGAGCTCCCACTCTCCCTGTCTACAATCTTTTATAATCAACAGTTTTTGGCTAATTTCATGGAGTCTGCCTACTTGATACTATAGTTTTATCCCAGCATAAGTCGCCTGGAAGGGATCTCAGCGTTCTCCGGAGAGATCAACAAGCCAGAAAGGAGACCGAAATGAAGGCGGCCCTACCTAGGCAAACACCACCGCTCTCGCCTGATACACAGGCCAAGAAAGAACAGTCCCAACAACAATTATCATCGGCCAAACAGCTAAGTGCCCTCTCTGCTCCGATGCCGCTATCCGAGGAGCGTTTTCTACAGGAATTACAGCCGTTTAAAGAGACGTTACAAGATATCGCGGCTGACCTTAAAAATCTCCGTGGCAAGATGGCTGAACTTAAAACCTGGGCAACCGACAATGAAGCGCGCACCCACTCCCTGGAAGTCTGGCACGACAAAGCTGACCCCAAATTGACAAAATTAAGGCAACAAATTACCAAACTGCAGTGGAAAATGGAGGACCTAGAGGGTGGCAGAAGAATAACATCTTAATTTTTGGCTTACCAGAAGGGGCTGAGGGTTCCTCTGCTATTGGATTTGTGCAGAAGCTTTCCACTAAGATCGTAGGGCCCTCACCGCATAATTCCACCTACCTAATCAAATGGGCACACAGGTCTCTACGTCCAAAACCAGATGATTCAGCCCCACCTAGACCAATGATCATCCGGCTGCTCAATTATCTTGAAAAACAGCATATTCTCTTGAATGCCAGGGAAGTGCATACCATCCATTGGGAAGAGAAACGGCTGCATATAACCCAGAACTTGCCCCTTGAAACCCGCCAGTGGAGAGTCACATTCCGTCCCATGGTCAGTAAATTGATTCTGGCCAGCATCAAATTCCAGATGGCTTATCCTGTGCACCTCCAGGTCTTAATAGATGGCGTGTGGCACTCGTATGATTCTGTCACCCAAGCTCAAGCTGATCTAGCAAAGAAGATGCCCTCATTATTCAAAGCCCTATGAGACAGCCTGCACAAATATACGTGAGGGACTCTGGCTGCATTAATATCTCTTTTTGTTTTTATTATGTTTTTATTCTTTTTCTTCCCCTTTTAGGTCCATGCTGCTTACCTTAGTTTTGCTCGGTTTGGTGTGGTGCCTACAGGATGTACGACTATCCCCAGTGAAGCATCGATGGGACTGGAGCCTGGCGAGATGTCGTGGCGACCTGCATAAATGAAGATCTGTGCACCATCATGCTGCTTTCCAATGGGACTCTTTTGTGCAGTATTAGTTTCCAAGGGGTCTGTTTTCTCTTTTCCAATATGGTGTCAATACCGCTATTTCTGTTCCCCTGAAACAACCTGTCCCTTGTGGGTCTGTCTAACACACCAACTCCACTGATGCTAGGCCACTCTTTATTTGTCTGCTTCTCTGCTATTGCTTTGGTTACTCCCGTCCTTGCGGTTTGCCTTCTTTATCTTCCTACTCTTCTCGTATTGTCCCCAGTAGATGCCTGCTGGCTAGAGCAGGCCTCATGCCTCTCGTCTGTCTTCTGCTGCTCTTTTTTTAGTTTTGTACCTTTGGTTCTCTTTTTTCTGTTGAAGTTCCATTGCTTCTGCTGGTCTTAGTGCTTCCTATTCTATACTTATGCTGTATTCACACCCATTCCCCTTAAGTTTACTCACTTTTCTTTTCTCTTCCTTTTTTCCTCGTTTTTATTCCTCTGCCACTACTTGGTGCTTTCCTAGGCTACTTATGTAGTTAGATCCCATTACTCCCAATGGTAAGGTGGCTCTTCCCCCTCTTTTTTTTTGCTGTTTCTCAGGCTGATGGTTGAGGGTGTGCTCTGGGGGGGGGGAGGAGGGGATTGCATTGGGTTAGATATGGCCAACCACATGTACTGATGTATGGGGGGTGTACCCTAGTTTCCCTCCTGAGTACTGGCATAATTATCGCCACTTTGGGGATTGTACTGTGGCTTTTATGGAGGATTGTACTGCTGGATATTTCAGTTGGTAAGAATCACAATACCTTTAGATTGGTTACTGCCTCCAGCTTATATCCAGATGGGACTAAGGAGGGCGAACTTCCTAGGGTGCAAGGGGGACCTCTACCTAGTAAGAGTACTATGGTTAGTCCATGTTACTAGATCTTGGGTAGAGTGTCTGTTGTAAATAGTTCTAAGTGGGCAGGACTTAGTGGGGGGGTTAGTTGGGAATCAGGGTGCTCTACAGTTTGTTATCCTTAATATCATGTGGAGTTCTCATCCTATGCCACATGTTTATTGGTTTAGGCAGTTGTTATGTGTTCATCGGAGTGTGTGGAACACCAGAATTACCTTATTGAGAGTTTATGTTTATGGAGAGGGATTTGTGGTATACTCTTTCTATTTAATAATGGGCCTGTACAGGAGGTATTGGAAAATGAATGGCCAGTGGTATTAAAAAATTTATAACTTGGAATGTAAGAGGGGCTCGTGAACCTAACAAAAAAGTGCAAATTCTTAAACACTTATCTTTTTTACAGGCTAACATCTCTTTCATTCAAGAAACCCACCTCCTCCCTGGGGAAGCTATTAGCTTGCGCAGACAGGAGGTTGGGCAAGTTTATGCCTCCGGCATATCGACAGCAAGTGGGGGAGCCGCCATTCTAATTCACCGCTCAGTTACTTTTCAGGCTAAAGCAACCATCACAGACCCATTTGGGAGATATGTATTAGTCCACGGCCTCTTAGATCACACTGAAGTAGTCCTGGGGAGTGTATATGGACCAGTGGGAGTGAACCCTGATTTCTTCCTGGATTTGTTAGATAAACTACAAACATTTGCATCTCTACCACTAATACTTGGTGGGGACTGGAACTTACCTCCCACCCAGGACTTAGATCGATCCAATCACCCGCTTAAGCCTCCCTCCATTGCTCAGAAGGCGTTCTCTGACTTTTTAGACTCTGCTGGGCTATGCGACCCTTGGAGACTACAGAACCCTACGACCTGCCTTTTCACCTTCCAATCCATGGTACATTCCTCATGGTCCCGGTTGGACTATATTTTACTTAGCCACTCACTTATGCAGGGCCTAGGTGATACCGCTATAGAATCAATTGTTATATCAGACCATGCAGCAGCCTGGGTGACCATCGTGTTAGATCACAATTTTCAATGAGACCCGGTATGGCGTCTAAATATGCAGCTTCTGAAGGAAGATTATGTTACCACCAGAATTTCTGATCTGATTCAGATATTTCTTAGCCATAACCATGGATCTGTTGCAAGAGCGGATCATGAGTGGTGCGCATTAAAATGTTACTTGAGAGGGGAGTTTATTAGGCTTGGCTCCTCTCGTAAATGGAAAAGAGAGGCTACCACTGCATCGCTTCTGGCTCAAATTAGGTCACTCGAATACTCCCTCCCCTCTCCTCCCTCGCCGGACACTCTGAAAACATTGCTACATTTAAGGAATCAATATTCCCTGTTATTACAAGAAAAAGCCGAATTTGCCATACTAAGAACCCGGGCAAAATATATTGAGCAGGGGGAAAGGGCGAGTCATCTTTTAGCTTTGTGGCTGAGGAAATTGGAAGCCTCTAGGCTAATTGCCTCTATTGAAGCTCCTGATGGGGCCGTTAAAACCCATCCTAAAGACATCGCCTCAGTTTTTAAACAATTTTACTCTTCCCTATATAAAAAACGTGCCCTCCCTCTGTCTCAAAGTGAGGTGCTAGAGTACTTATCTACTTCTTCATTACCAACTTTCTCTCCTGTGCAGCAGTCCTTCTAATCGCTCCATTTCTCTTCAAGCAATATTGTCTGCTATGTAATTTGGCACGGATAAGGCCCCAGGTCCTGATGGCCTACCGTCAAATTTTATAAAATCTTTGCTAAAGATCTTGCACCCAGCTTGTTGAATTTATACCAACACATGCTCTCAGGACAAACCCAAGACCCAACCTTATTAGATGCTTCAATCATTCTCCTTCTCAAACCTGATAAAGTGCCGCACTCCCCAGCGAGTTATCGTCCAATTTCCTTGCTAAATTGTGACATTTAAATCCTTGCCAAGATACTCGCTAATAGGATTGAACAAGTCTGGACCTCCCTTCTCAGTTACGAACAAATAGGTTTTGTGGCCGGTAGAACTCCAGCAGATCATCTTCGTAAACTTTCATACATTATCCAATCGGCAAAATTCTCCCCCGTTCCAATGGCACTAATTTCTTTAGACGCAGAAAAGGTGTTTGATAGGGTCGATTGGAACTTCTTGTGGACCACACTACAGGTAATGGGTTTTCCTAATGATTTCATTAGATGGATTCAAGCTTTATACCTCTCTCCCAGGGCTAGAATACATTGTAATGGAGTAGTATCCGAGGCTTTCCCCCTTTTTTCAGTCACACGGCAGGGGTGCCCACTCTCCCCCTTCCTATTTAACCTGTATCTTGAGCCTCTTATCAGGTGTTTGAAATCCTCTCCTCTAATTGTCGGTATACCAGTAGGTAATAGTGTCCCCTTGCTCTCGGTCTATGCCGATGATATACTTCTTCACCTTTCGAATCCAGTTTCCTCCCTAAAAGAGGCTTTGGTTATCATTGATAATTTCGGGAAATTTTCAAATTATAAACCAACATTAGTAAAACCAAAATTTTTCCCCATAATCATTTAACATATAGTTCGGCTTTCAGTCAATTTGGTATGAAGTGGACTCCATGTTCCATCAAATATATAGGGATCTATATTACCTAGGAATCTAGCTTTGTCGGGAAGCTTAATTTTGAGGTTATGTGCACAACATTCATCAAGATTTAATAAGGTGGAAAAAATCTCCCTCTAGCTATGAGGGCAGAATTAATACCATCAAGATGAATGTCCTACCCAGACTATTTTACCCTTTACACATGCTAGATACATGGTTACCGTTGTCCTTCTTTCAACGTATTCATTCTGGTGTCAACTCATTTATATGGTGAGACAAGGCAACCAGAAGATCTTACTTTAAACTGTCTCAGCCTAAGGAACTAAGAGGGCTTCGCCTTCCCAACTTTCTATTTTATTATTGGGCCTCCCATTTGTACAAGTGTGGGAAATGGCTGTCTCTACCCGAGCTCCTTACTCATCATGATTATGTCCCACTATGGTTGTAAATTGAATCGGACATGTTTGTGTCTCATAAATTAGCTCCAGCATCTCTTTTTTATACATTAAGGAAAAATATACCCAAAGCTTTACAGTCTCTCCCAATTGATATTTCGTTAAGAGTTCTTTCTCAGCTGTTTAGTCACTTCAAGGTGTCTCCAACTTTAGATTTTTCCCAAACTATTTGTGCCAATCTGAATCTCAAAATAGGAAGCACTCCTATAACTGGAAGTTGGTTACCAATTTCCCCTGTGCATACTGTTGCCGATTTTTATTCGCAGGAACGTATTCTAACTACGGAAGAGATTTTACTTAAGTTTGGCTGGCCGTTATCAGCAGTCTTTAAAATTCTTCAGTTTAAGCATCTTTTAATTAAAACATTTTGGTGTAAAATCAAAACCTCTCAAATTGCTGATATTTTTCAGCAAATCTCTGCTTCCGCTAGTAAACCGCACGGTATCGCTAAATTGTACGGCCTGCTTTATACTTTTCCGCAATACCCATCAGCTGCCGGTTCTAAGATCTGGCAAAGGTTCTTCCCAGACAAAGACATAAACTGGCAACAAATATGGAGGGATTTATATACATATCACACTCAAGACCGGTACAGGTCAACACAATATTGTATTATACATAACCTCTATTATACTCCCATTCAACTGGTTCAGAAGAAGCACATATCTGTCAACACATGCTCCAGATGTAATAAAGAAGAATGCTCGCGTCTACATATATTATGGTCATGTGACAAAGTATCTCCCTTATGGAGGCAAATAGAATCAACTCTGGACCCATTGTTGGGTTTACAGGGCCTTTTCTCCCCCGTGATTTGTGTTTTTGGTGATTACTCTGAAATTCAGGTGAGGGAGAAAAGATTCCATATGGCCCTAATTTCAATGGCGGTGAAAAAGGTGGTGCTCAGACACTGGATGGATCAAGTCCCTATTTCCTATACAGAATGGTTGCGTGAAATGTCTTTTCCACTTTGGGTTGAGCAATTAATAGCAGATGTGAATCACCGCCAATCTTCCTTTAATAGTAAATGGGGGAAATTATATGCCCTTTATTTGAATTGATAAGGTGCATTGGCTGGGTCATGAGCCTCTCAACCAGGTTATTTTCTCTCCCTCTGCCTTTTCAAGTCTCTCCCTTTTCCTGAAAGCCCTCCATGATTCCCACTGGGCCACCTCCTTTCTTTCATGTTACTTCTTCTTCCCTTTCTTACTTCCTGTTCTATGCAGTGGATTACTTACTCTGGTTTCTTTCCTTTTTTTTTTATTCAATATGGCCTTAACAGGATGGTAATTGTGTACACCACAACACAAGGGTGGGTGGGGGAGGTGGGTGGGGGTTTGTTAGATTAATTACTTTAGGTCTTATATTCCTTTGAATGTTGGATTTTCTGGTTTACTTATCTTTTTGTTAGTTTATGTGACATACTGTCTATTGTTTATACTCTGTATGGTTATACTGCATTATGTGTTATAGTCAATAAAATATGTTAAATTAAAAAAAAAAGATAATTATTTCTATTTAAACCCCATAGGAAGAGGGAGGATCACAGAAGTCTGGATCTGCAGCCACTCCTATATTTATTGGGCAGAAAGGAGAGCAGAGAAAAAGGCTGGGGGAAAGCAGCTTTACCAAGATGTGAAACAATGTAGGCTGGTTTGGCGTGGCACCTGAGGGATGAGATGGGCACAACTGCTTCCCACCTTGAAGGAACTTAAGGAATAGCGACCCAGTCCAGAATGAAATTATTATACATTTAGGGGGCAATGACCTTGGTAGCAAGCCATGGGTGGACACATACTTGCAGATAAAAAGGGACCTAGAAACAATACAGCAGTGGTGGCCTAGGGTAAGCCTTGCCTGATCAGATATGATACCAAGCAGGGTTTGGAGACAGGAGCACAGCCATAGAGCCATGGACAGGGCCAGGAGAAAGATGAACAGATGGGTAGGGACACTGGTAAGAAAAATGGGAGGACAAGTAATACTGCAGGGTGTGGAAGAGTGGGTAGAAGATTTCTACAGGTCAGATGGGGTGCACCTGTTGTATCTAGCCATAGACATGTTTAATACAGAAATGATGGGTTTTATAGAAGCATGGAGGAGGTATGCAAAAAACGGAAGATAAAAAAAGGGAAAAGGAAATACAAATAAAAAAGGGGAGAAGAGAAGGATTAGGAAGGAGGTTTCCCTGAGGTAAGGGAGAACACTGCACTAAGTGAGGGGAAAGCAAGTCGTCCGACGCAAGCTGGAGACCAGGTTATGTGAAAAAAGGGGGGGAAGGAAGGGAGGGTGGGAAAGAAAAAGGAATAAAACCAAAAGAGGAAGAAGCTGAAGGAGAAAAGCGGTCTCGGTTTTCACCGTTACCTAACAGAAAAGGAGAAGAAGAAGGCACTCAGGTTTTCACCTGGGGGGAGGAGAAAAAGAGGAAGCAAGAGGGATGATCAGATGTGGGAGAAAATAAATGAAATTGTGAGAGATATACTGATAAAAGATGATGAAATGGAACATGGAATTATGATACATAAATAAATTAATTGCCAGTCTGAGCACAACAATAAACAATGGTTTCTGTCTTTTTGTGAGGGGAAAGGGGGGAATCTGGGACAATGGAGTTTGCCCTTTAAGGGGAAGACCAGGTTGTCCTGGGGCACCCTTCCCTTCTATCAAGATAGTGTTCTCAGAAGGGAGGGGGAAGGAAGGGGAGGGGCCAGGGGATATAACAATGGTTAGGCAACAGGAAGGGGAGGGGCAAGTGGAGGTACATAATGGACAGCACAGAGGGGTTCAGCCACTTTTTGCTGGAGTTTTGATTCCTCCCACACACCCTACAAGATAGAGCAAGAGGGGAAGACAGTCAAAAAGGGACTGTATGGTAGGTCTGTCAAAGGTGGATGACAGATGCATCTGGTAGGACGGTTATTGGACTGCCAAAGGTGGATGGCAGATAATAATATGGTTATTGGACTGCCAAAGGTGGATGGCAGAAAAAGGGGGAAAAAGGGGAGGGGGGAAGAAAAAGGAATAAGACCAAAAGAAGAAGAAGCTGAAGGAGAAAAGGGGTCTCGGTTTTCACCGTTACCTAACAGAAAAGGAGAAGAAGAAGGCACCCAGGTTTTCACCTGTGGGGAGAAAAAGAGGAAGAAAGAGGGATGATCAGAGATTGATATATAGATGAAAATAAATGAAATTGTGAGAAATATAATAATAAAAGATGATGAAATGGAACAAGGAATTATGATATATAAATAAATTAATTGCCAATCTGAGCATAACAACAAACAATGGTTTCTACCTTTTTGTGAGGGGAAAGGAGGGAATCTGGGACAATGAATCAGCAGAAACCAAATGTATGCTCTTCTGCAGTAAGAGCACGCTTAACTCTACACCAGCTCTCACTACTACTGCTGCATCTAGTTTCCAGCTTGAGCAGGTTCTAACTTTTAAATTCCTTGGAGTAATACTAAACAGCACTATGGCCTATAGTACACATGTCAACTTAATAATAAAAATGACAAACTTTAGAATAGGTGTGTTATGGTACCAGGTTAGAAGAGCGCTACCAGAATGGCATTGCAATTCACATCGCTAGTCTGGTAAGCTCTACACAGGACAGCGACAGGGGATTTACAGCGCTTGCTGTAAGCCCTTCCCTGGTCACTTTCCACAGTACTGGAGAGTGACAAGAGCACCAGTAGGCTGGCCAAACTGCTCCCATGGCATGGAGGGCTGGAGCATTGAGCAGCTTGTCCAGCGCCATTGGAGACCAGGGTTCTAATCCTGGTCTCAAACACATTTTAGGGCACTTGGAACTTACACTTTTTTATGTGGGGCCATGGAAACATGGAAACAGTATTCCATGGCCCCGTAATTTTTAACTTTTCACTTATATCCGCTCCCCCCCCGGAGTTAGTATCCTTTAGTCTGAGGGTGCAGGGACTGGAGCCCGCCCCCACGAAAGAAAAATCAGCATTCTTTTGACCTCGTGTTTGTTGATCATGATATTCTTGATGGTGCTGTTTGGACTGAGTACCATATGTTATACAGGCATAGGCACAATTTCATACCTAAAATACAGAAGCAACTAGTGCAAAGTCTAATTATGAGCCTCATTGATTATGGTGTCATAGTCTATGGCTCTGCCTGTGACAATGTACTGTCCAGGGTCAGGTGTCTTTTTAATAGTGCCTGCAGATTTTCCCTTGATTCTAAACTTGATACACCAGTGTGAGACTTCTCTTAACTGGCTCAACCTAGATGCCCAGCTTGACTACCACACCCTCCTCTTTGGTTACAAAGCAAGTTATGGCCTGCTTTACCATGGTCTAATGACTATGTTTAACACAGTAGATGATAAACACTCTACTAGATGCATGGAACAACATGCTCTGCTGATTCTGCAGGAAAAAACAAAACACCATGGGACAATTATGTTTATCCTATAGGTTTATAAGATGATGGAATTTCTTTCCTGGCTATCCAAAAACTGGTTTCTCTATTGATCTTTTCAAGACTTCTCATCTCTCCTCACGTTCCCCTTCTGGGCTCTGCAACTGCTTTAAATGATAGGACTCTACCATCATTTGCATTACTCTATTATGGCACTTTTGCAGCTAATGACTGTCAAGTACTCTTATTAGTAATCTGTATAACTCTGCACCTTATCCAGATATGCAATAATGTAAATGACACGTGTATTCTGTATTGTCTTGCACTTTTTCACAAATGTTATTTTGTATTTTATTGATTTTTATATTGTTATTACTTTGTATCATTCGATTTAACATACATGAATTATTGTTGTCTCAATTGATGCTAAACCCTTTGAAAACAGGTGCTGCCTAAAGGGTTTTATGAGTAATAAAACTAAACTAAAAAAACTAAACACTGTGAGGTACTTAATAAAGCTGCACAACATGGTATGAGTGAAGTGTTATCCAACATCCGTGAGATGTGTACCAAATGCAGCAGCATCAGGACCAGGCACTCCCCAGTGGACATCATCAGGGACCATAAGCTCCTCCAACACCCTGGGACATACCCCCATAAGTTATTTACACTTTGCCTCACCCTTCCTGAGGAAGTGACTTAAGTTATCCCCTGCATCATGATGGTGGGAACAAGGCAGCCCGCATCAGTCCAAGAGACATAAAAGGACAAACTTTTTTCCTTTTTTTAGTTCCTCTTCTTTGAAATACTCCTTTAAAAAAAAGCAATAAAACAAAGATTTGTTTTAATGATTTTAAGTTTAAAAGGTTATATTTTCTATGTAGCTTTTCAGACTTATATTATAAAAATACAGAATAAATGCAATAGTTTTTCGCTAACTATATATTTTATATAAAAATAAGTATTTAAAATAAAAAAGCTCATATTGTTATAAATAAACATTGTCTTAATAAAAACACATATAAAAATGCAAACGCTAACAATGACTCTTGTTTTCATTTATTTACAGAACTAAGACAGTATGGCTCTGAGGGGAGGGGACAGTATGGCTCCTAGGGAAGGGATCAGTGAGTATGTCTGCGTAGTGGTGAAGAGCAGTGGGCCAGACTTGGCAACAGGTGTCAGATTTGGGTGGTGAAGGGAACCAGATCAGATTTTGCAACAGGTGTGGGGGGGGGGTGGGACTAAAATTAAAATAACAGCATAATATAAAGTATCCCATCTGGAGTACTGCATGCAATTCTGGAGACTCCATCTCTGCAAGGACATAGACAGAATGGAGGCAGTCCAGAGGAGGGCAACTAAAATGGTACAGGGTCTGCACCAGAAACCATTCAAAGGCAGACTAAAGGAGCTTAATATGTATACCCTTGAGGAAAGGGGGGGCATGATAGAAACTTTCAAGTACCTCAAGGGAATCAACAAAGTCCAAGAGGGTAGCATCTTTCAGAAAATGAGATGTGCAAGAACAAGGAGATACAATTTGAAGATGGGGGGACGGCTCAGGGTCAATGCAAGCAAGTATTTTTTGACAGAGAGGGTGGTGGATGCATGGAATGGCCATCCTGAGGTGTTCATGGGGTCAAAAACAGTGGAGGAGTTCAAGAATACATGGGACAGACATAAAACAATTCTGGTGGGGTGGGAAGATGTAGGCTGTTGGTTAAATAGGATTTGCAGCTTATCCAATAGGTAGGGAAATGGGCAGACTAGGTGGGCGAAGCAGTCCTTATATGCAGTCAAAGTCTATGTTTCTATGTTTCTCCACAATGGTTCTGCAGAGACAAGCATAGAAATCAGTATGAAAGCACAGGGTCTGTACCCTTCACTCAATAAACCAACCTCAAGGAGTGATGGGGCTGGATGAGAAGGGACGGGTTTGCATTATTACTCACATAGGCACTATGCTTTCATGTCAATGTAAAATTCAGGGTGGAAGGAGGTGTGAGGAGAAGAGGAAGGTTGGCAGAAGTGGCCACTATTGTAACTTGGCAAAAACTATTCTTGCAGAGAATTTCCTTACTTTTTGACATAGTATAATTGCAGGCTTATTTGCTTGGGAGAGCACAGAGCCCAATGGGCCCTGCACTCCCACCACTCAATAAACCTGTGCATATAATTGCAGGCTTATTTGCTTGTGGAAATGCAGGACCCCCTGGGCCCTGTGCTTCCATCAGTCAACAAACCTGTGCATATCTATGTGTGGGAGCACAGGGCACCCCAGTCTCTGCACTCCCATGTGCACATAAGGCCTGCAATGGGCACTGTTGTAACTTGACAAAAAGTTTTCTTGCAGAGAATTTACTTACTTTTTGACATAGTACAATTGCAGGCTTATTTGCTTGTGGGAGCACAATGCCCTACTGGCTCTGTGCTCCAAAGTATGCATAAGGCCTATGCTTCCACCACACCATAATGGTATTCATATTTGCATGTGCAACTGCACAGTACCGTGCACACAAAATTTTTGTCAGACAACACCTGACATTCCAGTGTTCTCCTATTGAAAACATAGGAAAATTTGAAACCTGTGCAACCTGACAAAAGATTAACATATTTTTACAAAACCAGCAAATGCATACCAGTGGCACAAACCCTTTGTACCCCAAAAATGCCAAAACAAAATTTTAAACTATGTATTCCTGGCAGTATGCAAACCAGAACAACTGTATATATCTCCCATTACAATGTTATTCTATGGAAAACAAACAAAAAATGTAACCCTACATACCTCCAGAGCATGGATCTCCAGAGAGATCTGGATAAACTAGCAAAATGGTCAGAAGAGTGGCAACTGGGATTTAATGCAAAGAAGTGCAAGATCATGCACATAGGGAAGAGAAACCCTGATGCCATCTATGGGCTGGGAGGGGAGTTGCTGGCAGTCACAAAGGAAGAAAGAGACTTGGGCATCATCATCACCGATGACCTGAAATCATCCAAGTGGACCTCTAAAGCAGTAGTTAAGGCTAAGGGGATGTTAAGGTGTATTAGTAGGGGTATCACAAGTCATAAGAGGGTGGTAATAATCCCTCTTTACAAGACACTGGTTAGGCCCCATCTGGAGTACTGCATGCAGTACTGGAGGCCACACCTTCACAAGGACATAAACCAAATTGAGGCAGTCCAGAGAAGGGCAACCAAAATGGTGCAGAGACTGCATCAGAAGACATACGAGGACAGATTAACAGAGCTCAATATGTATACCCTTGTGCAAAGGAGGGAGAGAGGTGATATGATCGAAACATTCAAACACCTTGAGGGCATTAACAAGGTGAAAGAGTCTAACATGTTTAAATATAAGAAAAATAGCAGGACAAGAGGACACAGCATGAGATTAGAGGGAGGCTGATTAAGGGAGAATGTGAGGAAATTCTTTTTCACAGAAAGGGTGTTGGATGCATGGAACGGTCTACCTCAGGAAGTGGTGGCTATGGATACAGTGCAGGGCTTCAAACAGGCATGGGATAGACATAAGGGAGCAATACAGATGAGTATGAATAGATAGGCCACTGACAGAGCAAAGGCCAATGGCACATTTATAAGGCAGAAAAAGAAATGGGCAGACTGGATGGGCCTTGTAGTCCTTATCTGCCCTCAGCTTCTACGTTTCTATGTTTCAAAGTAACATATTTTCATTAAACCAGCAAAAGGCTCATCTGTAGGGCAAGCCCTTGGTACCCTAAAAAATTCACACCAAAATAACAAACCATATTGTAACTGTGCAGTAACAAAGAAACTGCTCTCTCAGAAATACTTACTTGCTTCATATTTTAGTGTTTTGTGGAAAAAGAAAATCCTTTTTCACAAATTGTGAAAAATAATCCTCTTCCACAATTCATTTTAGCAATTTATGGCAAAAGATAATCCTTTATCACAAATTATGAAAAAGGATCCTGTTTCGCAGCATACTTTTTCTTCTATTTGCAGCAAATGATTTCCGTGGATTAAAAAAAACACATTTATGAACAAGTTACAAAACCTGACCCCCAGAATTTGATTCTATGGGCCCAGATTAGGTTGGTGTTTACCAACTCCCTCTATTTTTTTAACATTGTTTCCCTCGCTAACTGAAAACAAGATGGTGGCATCACAAAAAGATTCTGCATTTGTGGCACATGATTCTGCATTTGCAAAAAGGGATTCTCCATTTGTGGCAAAGAATCAGGAATAATGTGAAACTTTAAAATTGAATAACTTTGGAACAGATTAACATTCATTTTCACCAAAACATCAAAAGGCACTTCTGTGACCAAAGACCTATATACAGTACACATTTCAGATCAAAATTCCACACCATTTTTGTGCAATGCCATGACAAAGAACTTCAACCAAAATGATAATTTTCACATTTTTTGACAATCCGTATCTCTGCATCCACACATCCAACCAGAACAAAGCTTGCCACACCAAGAGATCTTTGGTCCCTGAAGGAGCATGCAAAATGTCATGCAAATCGCTTGAATAGTTCCAGTGTTATTAAAGTGCAAAAGTGGGTTTAACAAATAAGTGAAGGCTGAACTCTGACTATAGGGGTGCAACAGTGCCCCTATAATACATACTACTGTAAGAGCAGGAACACTCAGAACACTGGCAGCACAGTCCACCCTGAGAAAAGGATCTCAATCCCCAAAACATTGGTGGTGTTTGAGGCTATTATGAAGTTCTGAGTGATTTAAAGGGACACTGTCAACTTCCTTAGGTCTCAAAGTGTCACTAGTTTAAATAAGCATTTGTCAATGCTGAATGTTGTCACAATGGCATTGGCAGTGGTGGAGCTAGAGATGCATAAGAGGAATGGCAGTGAAGTATTGAAGTGACGCTAACCCCACCCCTACCCTGTAGAGAGCAACAGGCATTGGGGTGTGCATTTGGGTTGTCAGCTATAATGCTCATGCCTTTGTACCTCACCCTACCCTGTAGACACTGACAAGTGTTGTGGTGTGCTTTGGGGTCTTTGGGCATTATACTTACCTATTCCATTAGGAAATACTCTGACGTGGGTGCAGTATAGGAGTGTGGGGTGAAGTTTGTGGCCGAACAGTGCAAGACACACCACGATGCCTGTCAGTGGCTGCAGGGTGGGCATGGGGGTGGAATGGTGTGAGCATTACATGCGATGATCCCAAGTCACAGCCCTGACGTCTGTCAGTCCATACCGGGTGGGGTGCTACAGTTGGAAACCCTAACATTGTAGGCGTGTAGTGGTAGTTTCAGTCCACATTTTCAGCATGGGCTGCTTATCAGGCCACCTCATGAAAAGCTGCACAATCGCTTTGTTAGGAGAAACGTGGTTTTGCACAGCGGCTGTGCCATTTAGTGACAGAGGGACAAAAACACAGTTTTGGGCAGGATGTGGAGAATGACAACTGTATTGTTCTTGAGGAGGAGTAAAAATGTCAACATTGAAAATCTGGAGTGGCAATATGAAATATTGGTGAAGTAATGAACATGCATGAAAACTGCGCAACAGATGTCCGCAACCCAATTATTTGTGGGATTTTTTTAGGCACATTTTCAACATAGGCATTTTGGGACCTCCCCTCATGAACAGTGGCACTGTGATTTTGTTTATGTGTCCCAAAAGGTGATTTCCCACAGTGAGCACACCATTGTGCACCACAGTTGTGGAAATGCATTTTGGGCAGGCTGTGAAAAATGGCAGCTGTACTGTTGATAAGGTGTGCACAAATGCCAGTGGTGAAAATCTGGCATGAAAATATTGCAAATTTACAAAGTTACAAGGCTGCGTGGAAAGTGCACAACACACACTTGCAGCACAGTCATTTTATGGACTTTCCGCACCAAATTTTCAACATAGGCATTTTAGGACCTCTGCTCATGAACACTGTCATCGTCATTTCCTCAAACTGTCCTGAAAACTGATTTCGCACAGCGACCGTGCAATTCTGCGCTGGATGTACGAAAACACATTTCAGCCAGGATATGTAAAATGACAGCTGTGCTGTTCATAAGGAGTTGTGGAAAAATGCCAATTTTGAACATCTAGAGTGAAACTAGTATAAATGCACGAAGTCACAAGCATGCGTGCAAACTGCGCAATGTACGCTCATAAAACTCTAAATTTTATGGACTTTCCACCCCAGATTTTCAACATAGGCATTTTAGGACCACTGCTAATGAACAGTGTCACTGTCATTTCCATAATGTGTCTCAAACATGGACTTTCCACAGCGACTGCACTATTCTGCGCCGGAACTACAAAAACACATTTTGGTCAGGATGTGAAAAATGACAGCTGTACTGTTCATAAGGAGGTGCAGAACAATGGCAATGTTGAAAATCTGGAGTGAAAATATTATAAATTCGCCAACTTATGAGCGTGCGTGCAAACTGCGCAACGCAGGCTAGTAACACAGTCATGTTATGGAGTATTGTCACCAAATTTTCAGCATAGGCATTTTAGAACTTCTGCTCATGAACAGTGTAACTGTCATTTTTGTAATTTGTCCCAAACACTGATTTCCCACATCGACCGTGCTATTCTGCGATGGAAGTGCGCAAACACATTTCGGGCAGGATGTGAAAAATGACAGCTATACGGTTCACAAGAAGGTGTGGAAAAATGCCAATGCTGAACTTATTTTTTGGATTTTTTCCCACCAAATTTGCAACATAGGCTTCTTGAGAGCCGCCCTCATGAACACTGGCACTGTCATTTCATTCTTCACTCCCAAAAGGTGATTCCGTGCAGTGACGGCAAAATCACATTTTGGGACCAAATAACACCATGACAGTGCAAGAATTCATGAGGAGGGGTCCCAAAGAGCCCATGTTGAAAATCTGGTGCCAAAATTCCAAAAAATGCCTGAGATATGCATCAAACTTGAAAAAAACCCTATTTATTCCATTATATAGCTTACTGGCATTTCCTCAGTTCATGGTCAGCTTTGAAGAGTGCAGACATGTTCCCGGTCCACCGAAGATCATCATGCCAGACTCCGCAGGCAAGTATGAGGTGAGGGGGTGTGTGGGGAGGCAGGGTGCACTGAGGGTGGTTGTGGGTTGTGGGAGGGAGACTACAAGGGACTGTTTTTGTGTTACATGGTTAAAAAAAAAATCATGGGGCAGTTTTTTATTCCCAGGGGATTTGGTACACTGGGGGTGGGCTCCCAGCATGCCACTTAACAGTTTGGGGGGTGCTGCAGCCAATGGGGGATTGGGCACCCTCATTGGCACACAACAAAAGGGGGATTAATTTATGCTGATGGGGACTGTGCACCCCTGTCTGCACACAAGGAAAGTGGGGGGGGCAAGAGCCGAGGGGGATTGGGCACCCCCCTCGGCATATAAAAAATAAGGAGGGAGTGCTTTATGCTGATGGGGTGTGGGCTTCCCTGTTGGCACATACATTGAGGCCACGGTAAGCCGGCAGGGGGATTAGGCACCCCGAAGTCAGCAGTTGGGCGGCCACCATGTTTACAATGTGGCCGAGCATGTCGGGAGGTCTGCTGCATCTGACGAGCTTTGCTCAGATCGCAGCGCACCTTTTCTTAGATGTACTCACCACGTTATGTATGCATGGTGTGGCGCTGGCTTGCAGGCAGATTGGGGAATGAGGGACGCACCCACTGATGCGTGCCCTGCATTTGCCCAACAGTGACCGTGCCTCCAAATCTGTACTACCGCAAGATGTTGGCTGCACAAGTGCACCAACATAAAAACACATTTTATGATTGCCAACATTCTGTAAAGACTGATGATGTAGCTGGTAATTTGATTCTGATTTTTTCTTTAAAAAAGTGAAAAACAGACTGCCCACCATACTGGTGTTACCACAGCAACATGGGTTTGCTTGCATTCCTTGATCAGCTCCAACTGCATCTTTCCTGAACTTGGAAACACCTACAACACAGTCTAGCCCCTCATGATGAAGTGGGAGATTTGGAGGCTACTACCTCATGAGTGGCAGCACTGTTTGGGGGTGTGTCTAATGCTCAGTAAGTATGTAGTATGAACAGATCCAGGATTGTAAACAAAACAGAGTTGTTTATAAATATACATTAGCTTGCATTTCAGTTCTACAAAGCAATGAGACAGATTAAACAAACAGCAACATCAATTAATTTTAGAGAAAGTAAGATGTAGGTTTTTAACTAGAAATAATATGAAAAACAGGTTGACAGTGTCTCTTTAAGCAAACCATATTAACTTATCTCCTTGAACTCTGGGTGAGTGGTTATTTTGGTTCCTATTGTCTATAGCATTTCTGACCACTATAGGAACAGAGTGTTTCATTTATATTTCTTTGCGGTACCATGTATTATCCTGACTCTGGTTAAATCCTACAATAACCCACACTCTGGAGTGCATTACTGTGATTGTACTATAGACCCCTTCAAAAAATTAAAGAATTAGTGAACATTTTGCTAAATTTACATTTTTATTTTACTTTTTATCCATTTTTGTTAAATGTATTCTTCCTCCCTATGGTAAATAGCTCCCCACACTTGAGAGTAGTTGAGAAAATGATAGGTATATTAGAAGCCAGCCTAAGTTGGCAAATTGGTTAATTTCTCTTTTTTTTTCTTTTAAATGTCCACTTGTTAGAGTTGTTTCCTGACAGCACAGAGAAGGAGACAGTACTGCTGCATAGAGAGACATCAGGTCTGGAGTTATGCGGCAAGCCTGGAAGTGAGTGACATAGGGAATGCAAAAAGAGGTAGAGAATGAGGCAGGTAACAGAGTTGCATTAAAGTGGGTCACAAGTTTTTTTTTATTTATGTCTGCTTTTCTTGGGGGTTGCTCTGATGAGTGTTCCACAGTAATTTTTTTATAGTAATAGAGATTTAAAACAGAGAGACAGGCACAGCACAGTCAAGGTGAGCACAGAGAAACAGATAAGTGATTGGGAACCTGGGTGTACAAGAAGTCAGAGAAAGCAGTTTCAGAGGTTTTTGGTTTTAAAAGTGTCAGGTATGGTTGCACTGAACAGTGTTACAACACTGTGTTCATCTTTATCATTGCAATTAAAACCTTGTACAATGTGAAACTTAATATTATTTGATAGCTTTAAAAAAAAGATGGCAGCAAAACAAGGTTTAAAAGTGGGGACAAAGTGTAACCTTACCTGGTTAACAAAAAAAAAAAAGTGATTTTGCCAGAATTGTCAGATGGGCAGCTGGCCCATCACCCATTGGTGGTTGAGAGATTTACTCACATGGAATGATGTCAGCTGACCAATCAGACTACAGGATTTTAGGACCCATTGTATAATGTTTTAGAAAATGGGCAGGGAGAATTCTCATATCTGATTTGCTAATGAGACCAACTAGCTTGTCCAGGATCTGGCAACAGAGACTGGGAAATGATGAGTCCCAGGGCTTGATTTTCAAATGGTGATGCAGGGCTTGCATTAAACCCTGCATCAAACCTGTTTTTTTGGTGCAGCTGTGCCAAACTTCTTTGACGCATTTAGTAAGCAAGTAAGTAGAACTTTATTTGTTTAGTGCCCAATGCCAGGGACTCTGGGTGCTTTATACAGAGGTGCACATTTAACACATGTCAATAATAGCAATAATTTAAGTCAGAATAAGTACTAATAAAATATCTTAATAATAATCAAGTTAAAAACTCTAAACCCCATAAAAATACTCCTACACATTAAAAGCTTGTCTAAACAGGTGTGCTTTCAGTCCTTGTTTGAAGCTCTTCACAGAAAGAGCCTCTCTTGAAGATCAAGGCAATGCGTTCCGTAGGACGAGCTTGGTGACTTCAAAAGCACCATCTCCAGATGTTCACAGTTTTGACAGTTTCCTCAGTTTGGCACAAGCCACTTAACAAGGGTCCCCCAAATGCACAAGTTAGACAGGGGAAAAGCTGGTCTAACTTGCAGCATTTTGGCACTGGGGATTGAAATTCCCGATTGCTGGCTAGCAGAATGCTGCAACCCTTGTGTGCCAAACAATCGGTGCACCAGAGGCTTGTGACATTCTCGGATCTTTGAAAATCGAACCACCAGTCTCTGGCTGCCTCCTGACATCCAAATATCACTGTGAACATTACATTTTCAAATTAAAAATGCCTCCAATTTTTTTTAACTCGGCTTTATTCAAGCGGAAAGAGCATTGAACAGAGGTTCTTTGTCTTATAAATTGTTTTTTGTTTTAATTAGGTTCACCACAGCATAACCCAGTTAGACCATCTTAGGGTAGCTGGTTCATTCTACTGGGGTGTCAAACAAACGAGGCATACTGATGAGTCCTGGTAGGACAAAACACGTGTCTATGTCTTCGGTTGGCACCCTTTGCAAACTGTGTGAGAGGCTTTTCGGCACCATGCATTTCTGCTTAAAGTTGAAACAGCATAATATTCTGTGGTGATTTGCATATGCAGTCCATGATGCTTTGCATTGTGGTCGCATGAGTGATTTTGTATTTCTTTTAAACTTGGCTTCTCGGCCAAATGTCCTTTGGGGTAACCATTGCCTCAGTGCTTGCATACAGAGGTTCTTTGTCTTTTAAATTGGTGTTTGTTTTAATTGGGTTCACCACAGAATAACCCAGATAGACCATCTTAGGGGAGCTGGCTCATTCCACTGGGGTGTCAAACAGAAGAGGCATACTGATGAGTGCTGGTAGGATGAAACACGTGTCTATATTTTCTGTTGGCACCCTTTGCAAACTGTGTGAGAGGCCTTTTGGCACCATTCATTTCTGCTTAAAGTTGAACTAGCATAGTATTCTGTGGTGATTTGCATATGCAGTCCATGATGTTTTGTATTGTGGGGGCATGTGTGATTTTCTATTCCATTGAAACTTGGCTTCCTGGTCAAATGCCCTTTATGGGGGCATGTGTGATTTTGTATACATAATTAATTCCACATTTCATAGAAAAAAACTCTCCAACTGCTGTATATAGCACTTTGACAATGTATCAAGTTGTTAACTTATTATACAATGAATCTTTGGGGACATTTTCAAAGGAGATGCGCCGACGCATCTCAAGAATTATGCCGCTGCGTGATTTTCAAATGGTGGAGATGCGTCACGCAAATCCAGATGTGACACAACACAACTATAATGTATGCAGTGCATCTGGAAGGGGCATTCCCATGCATGTGCCATGCATCCCAATATTCAGCCCAAATGGGCCACACATCTGTTGCGCACCTCTCAAGATGCTCCTCCCAAAGATAGGCTTAAAAGGAGTTGGCCTTAGTGCAAGCCACCCGCAGGCAGCCAGCAGAGCAGCAGTAGCGGAGGAATGGATGGGTCAGTTTTCTTCAAGGTGGAAGTAATGAGGGGTGTGAGGAGATGGGTGGAACAGTAACGTGATGACCATGGAAGGGCCTGTAGGTGGTATGCCCAACAGAGACGGTACCGTGCCCATGTCACCTATGAACAGCTGACTAACACAGAGATTGTGGGCCAGTACCAACTCAACAGGGATATTCTGAGACAGCTGTATGCCATGATGACCTGCAGGCACCCACCAGAAGGAGCCGTGCTATGTTGGTGGAGACAAAGGTGACAGCAGCAATGTGCTTGCTCACCATGGGCACCTTCCAGATACTAGTGGGTGACACCACTGGTATTACACAATCTGCCATGTCTTATCTCCTCACACAGTTCCTCAACACACTGCTAACACATGCTTCGGAGTTCATCAAATTCCCCAGCACACAGGCAGAGTGTACAGAAGCCATGCAGCAATTCATCATGGTGGCACGGATGCCAGGCATGATGAGAGCAATTGACTGCACCCATGTGGCTATCAGGGCACCACCTGGCCCAGATGGTGGGGCATATATCAACAGGAATGGCTACCATTCCATCAACTGCCTGGTGGTGTGCAATGCCACAGGGTGCATCACTAATGTCTGCACCAAGCACCCTGGCAGTACACATGATGCCTTCATCTGGTACCAGTCAGCCTTGTTCCATAGGTTCAAGCTTTGGGACATCACCACCAGCAGCCAAGTGGGTGAGTTGGGCTAGGACCCATGCCCACACCACATAATCCAGCTTCGGCAGGGCAGCCATAAGCTTCATGCTACCTACCTTATGGAACGATCTACAAAAAACCCTCAAATTAAGCACTCTAATTGGTATAAATGCTTTCAAGATGCTTTATTTCCATATAATCAGAGAAGTATGTAACTGCTTCACCCACTCAGACCCAGTACCGGTGTCTGCACTGGTATATAGCCACGCCTAGACCCAATTTTAAGTACTGACCCCCCCAGCTTGCTCCTCACCAGCCTAATTGTTCTCTCTCTTATCCCGTCTTATCAACACTAGGCCCATCCATCCCCTCATTCTTCCTTTCCCAACCTCGGATAGGAGCTCACTACCCTGGGTTGTGACATCCTACCATGCCCGTACTTATAGCATTCAATCCGGGCTCACATACTCCTTTTCTCCATCCACCTTCTCTACATCCAGCTTTACCAACTCCTTTCTGTGCACTGTGCCCTCCTAGCCTTTCTCTGCCTACTTCCCCCTCTCTTCCCCCCACCTTCACCTCTACCTGGTGTATATTTTTATTTTTATTTTTTTCTTCCGTTACTTCCTCCTGCAACCTTAGATAACCTGCTTTATCTTCCTATAGACACTTCTATGTATGTAAATACCGTGTAATCTGTACAATATCTGTATAATTCTATGTACATATGAACTTCTTTTCTTCCTCTGTAAAGAGTATTATCTGTATTGCCTTGTAAATACCTATGTTGACCTGTATATACAATTGTTCATGCTCCACCCAGGTCCATCTTGCAAATGAGCTTCTGCTCAACGATGAACGCCTGGTTAAATAAAGACTTGATATGATATGATATGATATGATATGATATGATATGATATGATATGATATGATATGATATGATATGATATGATATGATATGATACTGTGTGGCATAGTGCACAGCTGGTGGTAGTGCAGGGGTGGAGGGTGTAAAAAGAGTGACAGGGACAGTGCAATGGCAAACAGCCATGGTGAACCATGGAACCTGGGGTCATGCTGGACTGCAACACACAGATACAGAGATAGTGGCATGAAAGGCCACAGGGTGAGCAGGGCAGGGGTGCAGCACATCAACCACATGTGGCAGTGCGAGAAGCAAGAGATGCCCCCTGCCACCACCATAGTCTAGGAGATGGACAAGCACAATGGCTGCACAGGACAGTGGCATGGTGCCCACACAGGCAGGGATGGGGCCCACAGGCCTTGGGAGAGGTTGACCTGGCTGTGCCCTTCCAGGCCGCAAATAGGACAGAAATGTGTGGTCTAGGGGCTGTGCATGTGGGGAGGTGGGAATGGCAACCAGGTGAACAGGCAGAGGCAGCATAGACAGGCAAGGGGGAGTGTCAGCTGGTACAGGCCATGCACAAACCTATGTGAAACTAACATATGTCCCTGCCCTCCCAGTTGACAGTGTGTACCCCCTCCAACCATGGCTGCTCACCTCCATATGGCGGCCCAGCAGCGAGGCCAAGGAACAGTACAATGAGCCACATACCACAACATGCAACATCATCGAACGTGTGTTTGGCATGCTTAAAATGCATTTCAGATGCCTTGACAGGTCTGGTTGTGCCCTACAATACAGCCCTGAAAAAGCATGTGGGATATTACTGGCCTGTTGTATGCTACACAACATGGCTATGGACTGTGGAATACGTGTCCAGGCACAAGAAGGTGACAGTACAGATGAGGATAAACCTCAGGGTGTGGGTGGACAGCCAAGATTGTAGAGGAGGGACCCTCAATTTGCAGCAGGGGCTCGGTGGCAGAGGGACACCATTGTGGAGGAGCATTTTGGAAATCAGAGGTGAGTAATCCAGGAGGACCCAACTGGGAAAAGAGTCTCACACACACACACACACACACACACACACACACAGGTAGACAGACACTGCACAGCAGCTGCAGAGTGCACACAATTATGCACAGGCATCCACTACAGTGCCACCAAGGAAAGGGGGGGCACAGTGTCACTGCAGAGACTGGCATGGATAAGAGGGTATCTGCCTACACACATGCATGGCAGACACAGTGCTGCACTCATCATGCCCATGCCACACAGCACAACACCACTGCCCCAACACATGCCCAGTACAACATACAGACAGCACAGGCAGGCATGACATGAAGGTGCGCATGAGCCACAGCACATGGCACTGGCCACTGCCAGCCTGGTGCATGGTCAGCAATGGCAGCATGGTACTGGGACATGACAACTGCACCCAGCAGGACTCAGCATAAACCAGTACAGCCGCCGAAGCCACATGGGTGGCCACGCCTTGGCTGGGAGGACATCACATGTGGGTCACCAGCCGCAGAGGGTGAAGCTTCACCACAGTAGGGCTTGACACCAGAGACCATGACTGGGTGGTCATGGGTGTAGTGGGCCCGAAGACCACATTGGCTCTGGGGGTGTAGGGGATGACTCTGGCTGAGGGCGGTGTCAGCAGCGATGTGGTTACCTGACACTTTGCCCTGGGGGTGCTCATGGTACTGTGTGTGGTGTGGCAGGAACCTCTGTGACAATGAGACATCAGGGATGCAAATTCCACCTCAATGGCCTGTGCAATCCCATCCAGCGCAGTGGTCATGGTCACCCACAGTTTGTGTAACGCACCAAGCAGCTGTGCTTGTCTCATGGCATCGTGATCATCCATGTGCCCCATTTGTGCCCACAATCCACGGAGCTCCTCCCTGAAAGCTGCCTGGCCCACCACAGTTTCCCTCAGGAGCTGGGTGTGCTCTTCAAGCCTGTTGGCAGGTAATGCATTCGGGGCTGACAGGCAGTGGGTCCTGGCCTGCTGTGCCACATCCCTTTTCCAGGAACGCCACACAAGAGGCTGCTGTTCAGGTAGAGACCACACAGGCATACATGGTGGGCCCTGGGGTGGGCTGGACAGTGTCCCCCACCAGCTGTTGCAGCACAGCAGCACCATGCTGAACAATGCCAGCAGTCCCGGGCCCCACAGCAGCTCTGTGTCCCTGTCCACACCCAACCACTGCATTGGCTGGTGGAGGGGGGAGCACTGGGGAGGCACATCTGTGGGCACAGGACCACCCATGCTGCCTGCAGCTACCAATGTGTGTACTGAGCCAATGGGTGGGTGCCACCTGTGTGTCCCCTTATTTGTGTGGCACCCTTCAACTACATCACCATCCTCCTCCGTGGCTGTTGCAAGCATGGTGATAACCTCCTCCAGAACAAGACCGGACAAGGGGTCATTGTCAGCCAACCCCAGTAGATGCATCAGCATGTGTGCTGCACCATGGTGCTCAGCACCGGCCATGGCTCCAGAGAATGTTGAAGGCATGGCATCATCCTCCGCCAGTGCCATGGGACAGACACCAGCACGTGATGCACCACTGAGAGGTGATGGAGCTGAAAGGCAGAAGAAACACATGATGAGTGACAAACGGCTGTAATGTGGGTGGACAGCTAGAAGTAGGATGTGTGTGCATGTGAACCACAGGTGTGCCTGTGCCACCACACAGACCTAGGACTACCATTGTGGCCTGTGCTGTGCAAACATGCTGGTGGTGTTAGACGTGTATGTGTGCAGGGGTGCGCAATCATGGCAGCATGTGGCACGGTGCCACAATTGACAGGCTGCAGCTGGGCCAATGCCCCCCCCAGCCCTGCGACAGACACTGCCACCCTACTGTGGAACACCAGTCCACTGTATCTGGATGTTGCATGGGTCCACTGTGGACAGCTATGTGGCACTACACATGACATGGAGACCCCCGTGGGCATGTATAGCCACCTGTGGCCTGTGTTGTTGGGCCATCCCACCCTGGGTCCCACAGCATGCCACTGGTCATGCCCAGTAGCACACAGAGCAGCATGTGGGCCCACAATATGGCTGTGCACTGCTGGCAGACCTGCACAGCACACTCTGGACATAGCTCTGAACCCACTCTGCCATACGAGGCATACCTGTGGCTGACACACAGCCCCCCACAGTGGGTGAAACATGCATACTCACAGTGTTGCAATGGGCTGCCCCCAGTCTGGAACCCCCCCCCCAGGACACCTGCAACAGATGCTCAGCTCATGGAGGCCACAATCATCTCCCCAGTGGGTGTGAAAAAGTCCCACAAAATGCAGTGCAAAAGAGGCTGTAGCATGAGGAATGTAAACAAACCTACCTTCCAGGCTGCAGTTCCTGTCAGGTACCAGGGGTGTGGTGTGGCACTTTTCAGGCCCATCTCATGCAAATGAGCTGTGGAGCTGCCAGTAATGAGATGCTAATCAGTTGACTTAGGCCTGGATTGGCTAATGAGGTAATTAGCATAGAGTGGCTGAATATCAACATTTCTCCAGGCCCAACTCAATTTGGGCCGTGCATCTGAACTGCACCCAAGCATCTCTGCATAGCGAAATTCCCATGCATTTAATGAGTAGTATTAGAATTAGAACGTTCATTTACCTGCACTTCTGTATTCATGTAACCTAATTCATTCTGTGTCAATTTACCTGTCAACTTGTTATATTTTTAGTTATATGTTTTGTACTGTTATGTTTGCATTGATTGACATGAAACCTTTGTAAATCAGCCGTCTTGGCTCAAAGGTATTTATTCTGAATCTGAAATAAATAAATAAATTCATAAATAATTGTGTGATGTGCAGTACTATAGTTGACATGCACGGCAGAGTATGTCCAATGTTACCTGCCGTGTATTGCGCATCTCCTTGTGCTGCAGCATTGCCCTTATGCATGTGCATGGGTCACGGGGTCGTGACCCCATTCTCCCACCTAGCCTTTCACTACTGCGCATGCACAATACTGTGCTGTTGGTGCCAATGGTGCATCCCTATAGTGCATGTGTGAGTCATGCAGTGAATTTCACAGCAGGCCTATCACCTAACAGGTGCAGCCTTGCCACACGTTGTGCAGACTGCCACACTGTCACACTGCACTGTCAACAGCCTGGAGAGAGAAGCTAAGGCACATGTGTCTGAAGGCAGGCCCAGGGCATCAACTGGTCAGAAGCTGAGCTGGCCAAGCTGGTGGCAATTGTGACCCCCTGGAGTGGCAGCTATTCGGTGGGGAGGAGCTCCGGGAGGCATGGCCCAGGTATGGGCACGTATGGGGGTGCAGCTCTAACACCAGACTGGCATCCCCAGGACCAGTGAGCAGTGCCGCCACAGGTATGGGGACCTCATGAGGTGGAATCCAGAGAGGCTAGGGAGGCTGCAGGACCAGGCCCACACAGGGGCAGTGCCATGCCCAGGTGTGCATGTGCTGTGTGCATGCATTCTTCCCCTGTTCTTAGGGACTTCTGGGTGTGTGGCAGGTGTGTGTATCCCTGCCCACATGGCCACCATGGCCTTGGTTGCAGGGCCAGGCCATTGGTTCCATGCATGCCAAGGGTTGCCCTGCGTGGCTTGGTGGTCCACTGTGCTGTTGCCATGGCACTGTGACATCACATTGTCAGTTGCCCCTCAGCCAGGCACACATCATGCTGCACCATGCTGCATCTTGTTGCTGTTTGGAGGGGATAAACGTTCAAGCATGATGCTCACGATGCTGTTCTTTTGTGTTCCCCTTGCAGTTTGGGAGGAGTGATAGCAGGCCTGGGAGGTGCTGAACGGCAGTCCGGAGCAACTGGAGGTGGCGCACAGGTGCATAGATGGTGCAAATCTGCAGGTAGGTGCACTGCATGTGCTGCCTCTGTGTGTACATGAGGTATAGGGGGGTTGCATTGCCCACAGTGAGCCATTGCCTGCTTCCTGTTCATGTAGATGTGGTGGTGGTCATGCACACATGGATCATAGTGTTGGCAGTGTGTGGTGGTCCCGCTGTGCCTATGGCACCTGTGTGCTTGTCCTCTGTTGTCATGTCTAGTCATGGCTGTGGGCGCTCAATGGTGCTCGCATCTGGTTGCCTCAGGGCCTGCGTGATTGGTGCACATGGGAGGCAGGTTCCCACACTGTGGGGGACATGGCCACATGTCCCTTGGTGACATGCTCTGTCTGTTCACTGTGCCACTTCCCAGTCACTGTGTGGCTCTGTGTTCTGGCATGTTGCCAGTGTGCTCTGTGAATGGTGGGTTGACAGCCTTCTGCATGGGGCCTGCCAGCATCAGGCATGCAGACTCAGCCCATCGGGGGGGGGGGCTGTGCCTGTGTAGGCTGTGGCATTGACTGCATGTTCTCTGTTTCCTCAACATAGGTCGTCCAGCTTCTGCACCACGGAGGAGGCCAAGAATGATGGTGGGTGGCCGGATGGTCACCAGAGAGTGGATCCTCATGGCTGTGTTCCAAAGGATGGGGGCACAGTTACACTTGGCGTGGAGGATCCTAAGTGAGATATCCCAGCTGAGGGAGCTGCTGCAGGGCCAGGTGGCTCATGGCCAGGGGCTATAGGCCTCTGTGCTTCTGGACATTGTATATAGCCCCATTGCACCATCCCCACACCCTTCTTCCCCATTGTATATAGTTCTCCTTCTGCAGTCCCTGTTCCTCCTCCCACCCTGCCCACAGTCATTTTATTGTAAATAGTTTCATATATTCTTCTGGTTTTGTTGTTGTTACATTGTTCTTCTTTTTGGTTTTTTGTAGTTTTCCACTGTTCTTTATTATTAAATACAGTATTTTTTTCTGATAACTGTGTGTGTGTGGTCCTCTCTGAACAGTTGTTCCATTGATCTGCTGTGTTTCATGGTTGCCCAATGCCCCTTGCATACCCCTGCCCATCTGTGTCTGTGCCTTGGCACAACTGTGTGCCCTGGCCACCTTGTTTTACTCCTTCTGTTTGTCTTGATGTCCCCTTGGCCACCTCTGGGGTGTCCATTGCTGCTGCTCACACTGTCACTTGCACATTGCTCCTGTTCTGGTGCTGTGCATGCCTCTGCTGTTTTCTGATCCCCCTGCTGCTGTACTGCACTGTTTGCAGTACTGTATAGCTGTGGACATGTGCCAACAGTGCAGCCTACAGCCACCAACCTGTGTACCAGTCTGCCTCTGGATCACTGTGCCTGTGCAGTGGCCAACATGAACTCCCTGCATGGCTCCCCTCCACTGTTGTCACAGTGAATGGCTGGGCCATATTGCCCATTGTGCCTGTTGTACTGTGGTGCTCCTTCACTGCCCTCCTCTATGCCATGCCTAGTGTGCCTCTTTGTCCCCTGGCTTGGTGGTATATGTGTGGTGACACTTACTATGCCCATGGGGCTGGGGTTATGTCCACTGCACACTTTGTCAGTGCCTTCCTCCATCCCTTTTGCCTTGGGATGCTTCCCTCCCTGTTTGCGCTGCTGTACCTTACTAATTTCCCATTGCACATCCTTCCCTGTTGTTCCACTGCCCCAGGCCAGGTTGCTCCTGTTGCTCTCTTCAGTTGTGCCCAGTTGCTCCAGCACATTTCCAGGTGTGCCAGCGTATTTCAGGTTGCGCTATAGCGCATCTTTGCTATGTTCATACTGACATGCGCTGGCACGTCTCTACTGCACATCTTCTGAATATAGCATTGATTTGCGAAGGTGCATCTCAGTTGTGCAGCTCAACCACTTGAGCCCTTTCCAGGTGCAGTTTTGAATATGGGGGCCCTTATGTTCATTACAGTCGTATATATAGTGCATAGTCATATTGTACCGTGCTAATTCTCAAGAACTGAAAAAGGGTGGGTTGACCAAATCCCCTCAACTACCATTGGGAAAGAGAAGGGGATGTGAAGAGTTGTGACAATACTTAACAGTAATTAAGCCTCCATGTATTATCTATTTATGGCTGGAGAAATATATTAATTTATACACCTCTAGTTAGACACTCAAAAGAACACTGGATAAACTCTAATATGTTGCTATCTCAAAAATCACCCACAAACCTTAAAAAAGAGAGGTAGAAATCTCATTAACATGGGGGGGGGACAAGAAAAATAATAAAAATATCAAAAAGAGACCATACTGGCAAACTGAGCGCCCCCCCCCCACGGGAATTTTCCTTAAAATTCAGGATAGTGTTGTTCAGTGAAATTATCTTAAATACAGACTTGGAACATGTCAATCTTTCCCCCTTCTTGAGTGAGGAATCACTATCGTGCTCTCAATTTTCCACTTCCCTCTCCAACAGCCAAGTTTCCCAGTCCTGCCATCTGGCTATGTGTTTTTCCATCTGGAGTTGTAATCTAGCAGTTGTGGGTTCCATTGTGTGTACTTCCTTCATGCATTTTATCCATTCCCCCACTTTTGGGGGCTCTGGGGTAGGCCACTGGGCCATGATACACTTAAGGGCCACTGCTATCTAGCAACACTACGCACCTCTCTCCTCTGGTGTATAGCTGTGAGGAAACACAAAACCCAATCCTCAAAGGTTAGTGGGATGGACACCCCGGTAATGTTAAGGACTATCTCCTTCCAGGTCCACCTTGCAAATGAGCCTTGCTCAATGGTGCCCGCCTGGATAAATAAGATTTCGATTGATTGATTTATTGATTGATTGATTGATTTGTATTCCAAAGGTGGTCAAAGTTGGGCATCCCTCAAAAGTGTGCCAATGGTTACCTCTCTGACCACTGCCCCTCCAGCAAGCTGCCGAGCGTGTTGCAACATAATATTGAATAACCATTGGGGTATGGAAATATCTCATTAAAAATTTCCAAAAAAATTCCCTCCACACAGGAGCTGAAGTCACTTTCCAACCCAGTTTCAATCTCTGTGTCTAATCAGAGTCGCCTATTATTTTCCCTGCCTCCATTTCCAAGGCTCGTTTTTGAAAGTGTAGAGAGGATGCCACTGCCTTAATGAGTAACCAATACAATCCTGAAATGTAACGCCTGGGGCCTGCTATGCTCACCACCCCATATAGATAGTCCTCCCATATAGTCTGTGGTCTAGTAAGTTTTATGAGGTTATCTACTGAGTTAATAAAGTGTCTAATTTGCATAAACCTTAAAAATTCTGAATTTTAGCTCTCTGAAATGTTATACACCTACCATTTTCTATAAATAGGACAAATCTAGTTATGCCTTGTTGTGTCCATTTAGCATACCCCAAGGTGGGGGGGGGGTCCAGGCTATAAAGAATCAGAATTAAGGGGCCAACACCTGAGGGAGTGTCAATAAGTTTTCAAATTTTAGAAAGAATATAAACCCCATGTTTAACCCACCTATTCACAATGTTGGACCTGTAATTCGGAGGAATGGATATAAGAGACAAGGTAAACAGTAGTTGCCCTCCCACTCCCGTGTCCTCAATCAAGGGTCATTGTGAGGAGACTCGTTGCTTAGCCCAGGTAAACAGTGTGGACATTTTTGCAGAAAAATAAAAAAGATTTAGGTCTGGAAATGCTAGACCTTCCTCTTCCTTTGGGAGATGCAGAAAATGACGGGCTACTTGTGACCATTTATGGTTCCATATAAACTGCTGAAGCCCTTTTGTGAGCTTATTCCAGTAAGAAAGTGGGACTTGCAAGGGCAAGCACTGTAAAAGAAACTAAAGTCTTGGCTGAATATCCATTTTTACCATGTTCACATCCACCTGACCCACTAGAGAAGGGGGCAACAGGCGCCAACAGGTCAGATCTACTTGTAGTGTCTCCCATAACTTTTTGTAGTTTAAAGCAGTGTTTAGGTAAGTCTGTGGATATCTGAATGCCTAGATACCAAATCTGATTCCTCGGAGCCCATCGGAAGGGAAAAGTGATCTGAAAATTCAGAAGGCATTGTCCGCTAATTCGTAGGGCCTCAGATTTATTACAATTTATTTTATATCCTGAGATTAAACTGAAGGACTGTAATACTGCTGTTAATCTGGGCAGTGATTGTTCTGATGATGTTAAAAAAATAGAATCATCTGCATACAATGATAATGTTTGCTCTACCCCCCCCACCATTATGCCCCTAATATTCACATCTTGCCACACTTTTGCCATGAGGGATTCTAGACTAAGGGCAAACAGCAGTGGGGAGAGGGGAAACCCTTGTTTGGTGCCTCGGGATAACAAAAACAGTTTAGAACTTATGCCATTCACACCCGTACCAGGGTTTGGGGGGGACAAATATAACTGAGAAGATGCCTGTAAGAATTTAGGGCTGAATTGCATCCTTTCCATGGAAAAATTTATAAAGTGCCAATTAACCCTGTCAGATGCTTTTTCTGCATCCATGGAGATCGCTATCTGGAACTCCCTTTGGGACCTTTGAGTAGAAATTATATTTAGTAAACGTCTAATATTATCTTGTAAGACTCTCCCTGGAATGAAACTGGTTTGATCTACATGAATCAGACAGGAAATTATGGCCTGATCTCTACTGGCTAAAATGCCTGTAAACAGTTTTAAATCTATATTTAATAGATATATCAGTCTGTATGACCCGTGCTCTCTATGATCTTTCCCCAGTTTGGGGAGAAAAGTACTTTTGGGCCAAATGCCATGACTCAGGTATCCTCCCTCCACTCCATGACTTCTCAGCATGGAGAATTGGCAGCAGTGAAGTTGCAATGGTCTTATAAAATTCAAGTGAAAGGCCATCCAACCCTGTGGACTTGTTATTTTTCATATGCATCAGTTGACCCTGTAGCTCCTCTAAAGTGATGGGCTGGTCTAGTAACTCAGATTACCGTCCTAATATGGTGGAAAGAGCCAGCCCTTCAAAATATTCAGCAGTCTTGTCTGTAAAGTTTGGTACCATATCTTGTGTTTTTAAAGACTTGTAGTAATCTGCAAAGATTTGAACTACACAGTACATCCCGGTTGACTCGTCAAGGCTTCCCTCTTAGCGAAGTTGTTAATTTGAAGTAAAAGTCTGTTGCATTGTTATTTTCACAAGGTGTGAGCAAGCAGCTTCCCTGCTTTGTTGCCATTTTCAAAATAATTTTACCTGATCTGTCTATAACTACCCTCTAGTTGAGTTGTTAGTAATTGCCTTAAAGCTGCCTTTTGTACTTTTAGATCTTTTTTAACTGCCAGGTTTAGCGATATTTTTTGTTGAAACTCCAAGTTTTGGATAGCAAAAACTAACTCTTGGTGTTTGGTTTCCCACCTCTTATTAAGCTCAGGATCATGTCTGATAACATGGATAACATTGCAGCTCTAGGTCCCCTTCTCCAAGCCAACCTAGCATCTCTCAAGGCCTGGCTGAGAGCAAATAGAATGGTCCTAAATGCAGGCAAATCTAAGGCGATTCTATTTGAATGCAATGCCCTTGGACATGACAGGTCTAAATCTCTGCAACTCACTGCTCTCTCGGGAAACAACAACAAGGTTGTGCCCTCCTTAAAATACTTGGGTCTAACATTGGACCATTGCCTTACCTTCAAGTACCACGTGGATCAGGTCACCAAGACCATACACCGCAAACTTGGTATTCTGTACCGGCTAAAAGACTAGCTCATCCCTGAGGCCAGGACCTCAATCGCCACAAGTGTCCTCCTCCTCCCCACCCTGACTTATGCTGCCCCGATCTTACAGGGCATGGCCAAGCAGGAGGTCACCGAGATGCAAATCCTGTATAACAAGGTAGCCCGGTTTGCTACCAAGGACCAATCGTGAAGGCACCATTGTGACACACTTGCTCAGCTACGCTGGCCCTCACTGACCTCTCGTCTCCACTACCCCCTGCTCTGCTTGACCTTCAAGCTTTTCAGCCATTCAGCTCCACCCAGCATTGCTGGAACTATCTCACTCAAACATAACCCAGGAGTCTACGGACATCTGGATGTACACTGCTTGAATTTCCTAGAGTCAGGACTAACGCTGGCGGTAGGTCATTCTCCTACTCAGCCCCCTAGCTACTGAGCAAACTCCCACCCCTAGTGCAGGAAGCCTCCTCACTGATGAACTTCTGCACCAGGCTCAAAGCCTGTATGTCTGATACTAGCACTTGTCATTGCCATGGCTCATGACACCCCCCCCACTTGCTTCTATCCTCCTAATATCCGGATCCTCCAAGCACCTTATCAGGTTCCAAGGTGCTTCCCTCTAGGCATAATACCACAGCTAACTTTCCACTGAACCATGTCAGTAGTAAACGATGAGCATACCATGTAAAATTCCACTTCTTCTGCACCTTTTGTTAATTCTACTGTCAACATATTTGTAAGGACTGATGCATGATGATAACCATGGCTGTAACCTGCTCACACACCTGAAACTACTCTGTAACCCAAGTCTTTCTCTGTATGAAAATATGTATTGTTATCCCAGGTCGCCCCTGAAAAAGGGACCTTCGAGGCTCAGTGGGCCTATCCGGCCACCAAATTTCAAATAAAAAATATAAAATAATGGTGACCCATAGGACCGCCTTCAAGGCATCCCATCGCACTGCATGTGAGGTATCACCCATGGGGTTATTCAATAAACAGTCTTGAACAGTGGTTTCCATAAGCTGTTTGAATTCACTTTGATCTAATAAACCTATATTAAAGAGCCAGTGAGAGTTTTAAGCGGAGGGGTCTAGTTCCAGCACAAGTCTCACCAAAGCATGGTCAAAAAGGGTTTGAGGGAGAATATGGCATGCAGATGCCAAATATAACAACTCAGTTGACATGAAAAATATGTCTGCACATGTATAACAGTTACATCTGTCTGAGTAGTGTGAGAAGTCCACTGAAGTGCCATGCATTTGCTGCAACCTCGACCAGCCCAACTCAGTGCTGAGCCTGTTAAGAGTGTGCCCTGCAGTACCTAGTTTAATGCATGCTGCACCCCTTCACCTATCCAGAGAGGGAGAGAGGGCAGTATTAAAATCCCCACCTATCAAGTATAGGTGACCTGGGATAGCTACTATATCTTGCAGAAGTTGTTTCAAAAACTGGGAAGCTTCTTTATCATTATTTGGGGTATACAAATTTAATACAGTGCATGGAACATCTCGGTACTTAACCAATACTCTGACATAACAACCCTCCTGGTCTGAATCTACCCTCTCAACCATCATAGGGTAAGATTTATGAAACAAAATGGTCATACCCCTATGGTGCGGGTGTGACTTGTATGAAGAGGCATATACGGCACCCGCCTATCCGTGACTTAACTTACTATGCTATATTGAATCTAAATAAGGTTCTTGCAGGAAAGCAATATGTGTCCCTGCACTGCTAACTCCTGCAGCAATCCTGCTCTCTTAATAGGACTATTTAGCCCTCTAACATTGTATGTTACAAATTGAAGGTTATCCATAGCAAATAAAAAGAGAGCCCAGAGTAAATGTATTATGTTCCCACCTGGGGTAACACCCACAGCTCCTTACTGGGGTCCAGGCATCTGCCTCATGCAGGGAGGTGAGAAGGGGTAAGCACGCAGCCCAACCTAACAATCATTCATAATGATTAATAGATTGTACAACACCAATAACAGCTAATAAATGTATGAACAGTGAGTTAAATGTCAGAAACAACCAACTTTTTAATGTGCCATATGGTGTCATTTGCAAAAGTGCTACTAACATCCCACCACACTTACGATGCTCTGTGGTGTTTGGCTGCACAGGAATGTATCCTGTACCTTGCCGCAATTTGACATCCAAACTGGATGCTCACAGCACAAGTGGGGTTATTACCATTGGACAGTAGATCTCAACCTCCCCTAGCTTCAATTTCAACAGGGATCATGGAGAGTCTTGAGGTAGCTCCCTAAGGTGGTATCCAGTGGGGTGTCCCCATTCTATAATATTAACTGTTTATGAATTTACATATCTAACCACCTCTCTGTATTAGAGGGGACAGATGCCACACTCTGCCCTTTCCAGGCCAGGCATCCTGTAGAGAGACCCCAGAGATGTTGGGGTCTTGCACGGGCCTGGGGGACAAATTAGGGAGCCACACCCCACAGGAAACTGCTCTGAAAAAGGAAATACACTCACCACTGCTGTATAGGTGATTACCCTCCTTGGAAGAAAAGGAAAAAGAGGGAGGGATAGTATTATTTTTTGTTTAGTTTAATTAAAGCAAATCCTCCTCCTCCCTGCACCACCCTCACACACCCCTGACTCCCTTTATCCTTTCTCATAAGCACATTTATCAAACCAGTAGGCATCATGTATTACTCTTGCACCTTAATTGCCAAAGAGTCCACTGAACAAGATCCTGAAGCAACCCAGAGGAGTCTAGACAAGGAAAATAAGCAATGTTGTGCTTCCTGGCAATGGTCCATGTAACAGTCCCAGTCAGGGCAACAAGACCCAGCACATGCCAAGAAATGTCTCAACACTGTCTCTTGCCTCAGAAGGTAGAAGTTGCAGGTCAATGAGTAACAAGTTGCACAGTACATGCTGTGGGTCCATATGATCCCAAACAGGGAAATAATAGAAATAGTTCTACCTTATATTCCAGCATACCAGCATGGTGGGGGAGGAGGGAGGAAGACAAAAATCAACAAGTGTACCAAGTGTACAAGCCGACAGTCCTCCAAGGAGTGTTCATGAAAAGGTCAAAAACTGGATTCCTGACAAAGTTGCCAAAATAAGGTAAAAAGTACCCTAGTTCAGGATGTAATTGCAGTGGAGTCCATTTCTTCATCTGCTCCCTCTTCTGTAGGTTCAGAATCCCAGCTCCCAGAAGCTTGCTCCAACAATGAGGATCTGTGTGCATTCCTGATATTTGCTTTAGCTATATCCACCATTTTGCTCCATGGACTAGCAGTTTCAGCAGGGCCTCTTTTACCAACCTTGCCTAGATGAGGAGACCTTCCATTGACCAGTTGCCACTGCCGCTTTTCCACTTCTCTCAAGGTGTTAGGGTTTGTTAGGTCATCCACCACAGTCTCAAGCATTGAGTAGTAGTTTTGGCTTCTGTGTCCCAAACAGCTTGATCCCAGAATCAGAGATGATCCAAAGATTAGCAGGAAAGTCAACCCTTGCCTTCAGACCTTTATTGCATAAGGCCTCAATCACTGGTAGACAGAGCTTTCTCTTGGTCATAGTAGTAGGGGCATAGTCTGGCTCAAGGAAGAGTTTCACACCCCCAAACATCAACTCCTTCATAGCCCAGGCTTTCCAGAGGACCATTTCCTTTTGGCAAAAATCCAGGAAAGCAATAACGATGGAGCATGGCCTTGCTTCCAGATCTCTGAGAGGTGCAGACAAAGCTCTATGGTACCCTAATTATATTCAGAGGAGTGTTTTTATCAACATTTAATAATTCATGCAACAGGCCCTCAATGTTCTCTGGGATAGCCCCAGTCTCTGTGTGCTCAGGCAATCCATGGAGACAAATATTGATCCTCCAGGACCAATTCTCTAAATCTTCCAGCTTGTAGAGGATAGGCTGTGTTCTATCATGTAGCTGCATTAGCGCCCCAATGTGCAAGTCAGACAACTGTAAGAGCTTAGTAACATGGTCCTCCAGCAATTGGGTCTGCTTTTCCTGATGGTGAATATTTTTACAGTTGGCTTCCACATCCTTTCTTATAGAATTCAGGATGTCGGCTATACGACCAAGTTCTCTGCAGAGTTGATTGGAAGTAATAGTAAATTACTCTTCCTCATTGTCGGACCCACTCTCCAGCTTGGGGTCTGGTGCTTCAAGAGGCCTTGAGGCCGGAGTGTTTTGGGAGTTTGGCCAAGGAGTCAGCATCAACTTTTGCTGTTTCAGGGCACCTCCGGTTCCCAATTTAAGTTTTTGCCAGGTCGCCATGTCTAAACGGACTTAGGCACAGAACCACAATTGACCAGGTAGCGAACAGTGAGGTAAAATATAAGTTTTTATCAAAGCAGGTGGGAACTCCACAGTCTGGATACCGCATTATGTGCTGACGTCACCAGATGTCCCACCAATTTTTATGTTTGCTTGCACGCATGTGCAAGAAACATAGTGCCACCATATGAGTTTTCGTAGGTGTGCCTCCCCAACTTCCAATACCCTGCTCCCTTTTGCAGGTGCGGCTGCACTGCACCAATGAATGTACGAGCTGTCTATGACAGCCATTCAGATGCAGTGGTATACAGTTCTGAGGAAAACACCACCACAATCAGCATTGGTAACATGTAGGCAATCTGCATACTGCTGTCGGTAGTATTCAAATTCAATACATGTCAGCACTCACTGCATCTGAACTGTCATAGACAGTTTGTCCCCCCAAAAACCTACATAGCATGCTGGGAGCCCACCCCAGTGTTCTCATGCACTCCCCCACCCATTATCACGACGGCCGACGGGGTGCTCAATCCTCGCGCCTGGCTGCCCCGGCCCAAAACAGAGCTTCCAGGTGCCACACTGGGAGCCCACTCCAGTATGGCAAAGCCTGTATGGTGAAGGGGGGGCCCAGTTCCCCATCAGCTCCACTGTACCCCCCCACAAATAGAAACCAACTTCCAGTTGCCACGCTGATAGCCCACCCCAGCATGGCATAGGTCTGTATGGCCGACGGGGGTGCCCAATCCCCTGTCTGCTCCACTGTCCCCCTCCAAAAATAAACTTCCAGCTGCCACGCTGGGAGCCCACCCCAGCTTGGCAAAAGTCCCCCGTCGTCTTCTAAAAAGAATAAAGACACCTGTAAAAAAAGAAACAGTCCCTCATTGACTGTCTTGCCCCCCCCACCCCACACTCACCCTCTGCACACCCACCCCCTCAACCCATACTTACCTCTGGAGCCCAGTGTGATGATCTTCAGTGGACCAGGAACATGTCTGCACTCTTCAAAGCTGATCGCGAACTGAAGAAATGCCGGTAAGCTGTATAATGACATAAATGTTTTATTTCAACTTTGATGCATATCTCGGCCATTGTAGGGATTTTTTTTACCAAATTTTCAACTTGGGGTTCTTGGGGCCCCACCTCATGAACTCAGCCACTGTCATTTTGTTATTCGGTCCCGAAAGATGATTTCGCCTTTGCTGCATGAAACCACCTTTTGGGACTGAGTAATGAAACAACAGTGTCACAGTTCATGAGGTAGGCTCCCAAACCCTATGTTGAAAGTTTGGTGAAAATTCCCAAAATGACTGTTTTATGAGCTGTATGCTAGTAGTTCCTACGCACGTCAGAATTCGCAAATTTTACTATTTTCACTCCAGATTTTCAACATTGCCATTTTACCATACCTTTTATGAGCAGTATAGCTGCCATTTTTCACATCTCACCCAAAATGTGTTTCAGCATGTAGCACACAATGGCACAGTTGGTGTGTGAAATCAATGTTCGGGACAGATTAAGAAAATCACAGTGACACTGTTCATGAGCAGAGGTCTTAAAATGGCTATGTTGAAAATTTGGTGACAAATGTCCATGAAATGACTGTGTTACAAGCGTGCATTGCGCAGTTTCCACGCACCCTCATAAGTGCATGAATTTGTAATATTTTCAGTCCAGATTTTCTACACTGGCATTTTTCCACACCTCCTTATGAACAGTATGGCTGTCATTTTTCACACCCTGGCCAAAATGTGTTTTCACACTTCCGGTGCAGAAATGCATGGTCGCTGTGGGAAATCAGTGTTTGGGACAGATTAAGAAAATCACAGTGACACTGTTCATGAGTGGAGTCCCAAAATGCCTGTGTTGACAATCTGCTGTAAACAATCTCCAAACTAGTAACATTACAGGTGTGCGTTGCGCAGTTTCTATGCACGCTCATGGCTTCACCAGTTTTTTTATATTTTCACTCAAGATTTTCAGCATTGCCATTTTTTACACCTCCTCATGAACAGTACAGCTGTCATTTTTCACATCCTGTTCGAAATGTGTTTTCGTCTCTGTGGTGCCAAATGGCGTAGTCACTGTGCAAAATCAGCTTTCGGCTAATGAACTGATATTGCTACTGTTTATGAGGTGGGGGTCACAAAAAACCCATGTTGAAAAAATGGATTGAAAATACCAATGAAAGCCTGGGGCATTAGGGTTTCCAGCCATAACACCCCAACCTGTAGAGACTGACAGGCATCAGGGGTGTGACTTGGGATTGTCACCTGTAATGCTCATACCATTCCACTCCCACCCACACCCTGCAGCCAGTGACAGGCATCGAGGTCTGCCTTGGACTCTTTGGCTCCAAACTTCACCCCATTCTCCTATACTGCACCCATCTTACTGTATTTCCTTATGGAATGGGGTGGGCGTGAGGCCCAAAGACCCCAAGGCACACCATGACACCTGTCGGTGTCTGCAGGGTAGGACGTGGTGAAATTGTGTGGCCATTATGCCTGACGACCCAAAGGCACACCCCAATGCCTGTCAGTCTCTGTAGGGTGGTGGTGGGGTTGGCTTCAGTTCAATACTTCACTGCCATTGCTATTATGCATCTCTCTAACTCCTACACTACCAATGCCAATGCCAGCAAGCAAACATTCGTCATTGAAAAATGTTTGTTTAATGTTGCTAAGTGAGCTGACTTTCCCAATAGAGTGATTGAGTGATCCCCCCCATGCACCTCAGCTGCACTGTTATGAACTATGTAGGTGCAACAAACTCACCACTTTTAACTTGTGCCCTGTAGTGGCACAACAGATGACATTTTGTTTTCCCCTTTTTTTAAGAACTGCTATCTGTCACAGTTTTCTGCTTTTTCCCTGCTGAAAAAAAAAGAAAAAGCAAATAGCAGTATCACACCCCCCCCCACACCCGCACACACAGTACCATTTTCTGGTAGTGAAAAAAAAAAGGAAAAACAAAGGGCAATCTTGTCCTATGCACACACACACACACACACACACACACACTGTACCATTTCCTGGTAGTGATCCTGTCTCTAGATCGCGCTACTCCTGTCACTGAGTCCTCATTATACTGTATATAAAGGAAAGTCGCAATGCACTGTAACTTCATCTCATCACCAGCTGCACTCATCCGGCCATCCGGCAAAGATGATTTGGTTAAAAAAAATTGTTTACTTGCTGGCACCTCTTATCAGCACCACATCTCATTTTTATGCACACTTCAGCCTCCCTTCTGTTATGACACTCGCAGATCCCTCCTGCTGACCACCATCCAACAAAGAAACCAAAACA